>JACBKR010004753.1:0-21964 GCA_014218235.1 Colocasia esculenta | reverse complement strand
GGATCTTCTGAAGATCCCATCTCTTTGCGTGCTCAAGTGATCAAAAGACTGTTGACTGGAAGCTTCCACTACTCCAGATATCATTCAGTCTCACGACTACTCAAAAGAGAGACAACGGATACTTCAAACGTAAAGATTTCAAATTGAAGATATAATTCAAGTTCAGAAGAACAGAAGAGAATAGAGATCACATATTCAAGCATTCAAACTCTTCTCAGAAATCTAGAGCCAAGAACTTTCATTCCTCTTATCTTTTGCTCTCATTCTAGTTGCTTCAGATCCTGCTTGTCAAAAGCTTATCTAGGCTTTGAAAGTAATTCACTTTTTTGTGTGTTGTTCCCTTTCGTTGTGAAGAAGACCTGGTGTGGTATCCAGGGTGTTGTTCCCTTCGGTTGTGAAGGAAACACCTGATGACCAAACTGTCCCCATAATAATATTTCATTTATTTATATATTAATTTTGATGATTAACAAAATAACACTAATGGATTACTTGAGCCTTGAGACAGGAAATAAAGAAAAATGAAAGTTCAAGACAATCAGGTAAATCTCATCTCATTCTGTCCAAGTCTTGTATCGACTTCTTTGATAGCAGAACGATTTCCTCCTTGACCGGAAAACCAAAACAAATCGATATCGCAACGACTCTTTAAGAGATCGCAAGCAACGATTTCTTTAGACCTCGTAACGATTTCTTCAGAACTCGCACGACTCTCTAGGCCGTAACGATTTTCTTTAGACCTCGTAACGATTCTCAGAACTCGCAACGACTCTCTAGCCGTAACGATTTCTTTATTCTCGTAACAATTTCTTTAGAACTCGCAACGACTCTCGTTCATATCGATTTCTTTAGAGTTCATAACGATTTCTTTAAGACATCGCAACGATTTCTTTAGAACCCGTAACGACTCTCTAGCCGTAACGATTTCTTTAGTTCTCGTAACGATTTCTTTGAAACTCGTAACGACTCGGTAGCCGTAACGATTTCTTTAGTTCTCATAACGATTTCTTTAGAACTCGCAACGACTCTCGTTCATATCGATTTCTTTAGAGTTCATAACGATTTCTTTACAGTTCATAATGACTTGATTGCTGTATCGATTTCCTTATAGTTCATAACGATTTCTTATAACGTTTCTTTGTAAATCATAACGACTTGGTAGTCGTAACGACTTCCTTAAGTTTTCATAGCATTTTCTTTAAATTCACAACGACTTCTTGTTGTAACGACTTTATATAAGTTATGTCACACGATTTCTTTACGTTCTAACGACTGCTTGTTGTAACGACTTTATTATGTATCACAACGATTTTCTTTACAGTTCATAACGACTTGCTATAATTCACAACGATTTCATAAGTTATGAAGTTTATCGAGATTGTTTTTTATCGAATTTCTCGATGTATCAGTATAATGCTTTTTATAGCGTTGAAAGTCAAGTCATATCTTGTCGTGACTGCTATGCATTAAATGCTCTCTGATCGTATCTCCCATGCAGTGCGACAATATCTTCCATTTTTATGTTACTCTTTCTACGTACTTTTTAGACAGAAAGGAGCTTTGCTATATATTGCAATATCTGTTCCATCTACAACTACCTCGACGGCAGTCTTAGCTGTCCTCATTTATTGTTGATATGCTACAGATATCTGACAAGACCATCTGTACAACGTTGGACACAAGATACAAAGTTCTATGACATTTCTGTGGCGTATACAAAGGATAAAAGACTGACGATCAGAAGCTTCCTTAGTGACCAGTCTAACGTACACCAGGATAAGAGACAACGGACACTCAACGTAATTTTGAATCAGTAGTTTAAATAGAAGACTCAAGACGGAGAAGATAATATACAAGAGAGAGGAACAACGTTGCATTTGAAGAAGAAAAGAATCCATCTTTTCGAGTCTTTTTAGAAGATTGAAGAGACGAAGCTTCCACTCCAACCTTGTTCTTAGCTCTTAGCTCTCGGTGCTCAAAAGTTTTCTTCTTATCTGTGAGAGCTTGTGTAGTCCTTGGAGAGAAAAACCTTGTTAATCTCTTTCTCTCTCGGGCCTTGGTAGCTTCAGTGTGTAGCTGGTCAAGCTAGAGTCTGAAGCCTGCCCACACCTTTTTCTTCTGTGTTGTGTTCCCTTCTGGACGAAGGAGACCTGGTGGTATCCAGGGTTGTTGTTTTCCCTTCCTTCAGGTTGAAGGAAAACCATTGAGGCTGGGTGTAAGGATCCTTAAGGGGATTGTACCCTTGGTAGTGAATCCTGAGATATTGCTCAGGGACTGGACGTAGGTCTCCTGTGGAGAGAGTTCCGAACCAGGATAAAAACCTTGTGTCTTGTGGAGTGTTTTTGGTGTGATTGTGTTGTCTTATTTCTCTAACTCTAACCTTGTTATTAAGTTGTTGCAATCCTTTCAGTAAACAGGTTGTTAATCAGAGATTGAAGTTTTAATAACCCCTTCACCCCCCCCCCCCCTCTGGGCTAGCTAGCTGGGTAACAAGTGGTATCAGAGCCCGTCTCTTCGACAAAGAAGAAGATCCAACGATCTGAAGAGCAAGATCGATGGCAGCCCAAAGCAACTTCGAAGGTCAGTCAGTCAACAGGCCTCCCTTGTTCGATGGAGAAGACTACACACTACTGGAAGACTAGAATGAAATATTTTCTACAAGGTCAATTACACAATCTGTCCTATTGTAGAAGAAGGTGATCCTTTGGTCACAAACGCTAAGGCTCAGTGGACAGATGATGATAGGAAAAGAATATCCTTAAACTGCAAAGCCCAGAGCATATTATGCTGTGCCCTAAGCAAGAAAGAATTCAATAGAGTCTCAGCCTGCAAATCCGCAATGGAGATGGGGAAAAGCTCAGAATTACCTATGAAGGACAGACAAGTAAAGGAGACAAGAATAATATTCTAGTAGCTCAATATGAAAGATTCTAGATGCAGACAGGTGAATCAATAACTCAGATGTCAGCAGATTCACAGACACCACAAATGGATTAGCTGGTTGGGAAAGGTTTATGAGTACCATATATGGTTAGAAAAGTCCTCAGATCTCTACCATCTTCATGGACTCCAAAGGTACAGCCTTGAAGAAGCCATGATTTAAAATTAATGTCATTGGAAAAGCTAATAGGATCTCTCATGGCTCACGAGATAAACATGGAGAGATTAGGAGAACTCCTCCAGCAGAAGGAAACAATCAAATGCTCTCAAAGCAAGTGAAGATAATTCAGAAGAATCTTTGGATAAATGTGAAAGTAGTAAAGACAGTGATGATGAAGAACCATGTTGTCTAGAAGACTTCAAAGATTCTAGCGAAAAAAGAAGAAGTATCAGTCTGGAAGAAGATTTTTCAAGAAAATAAAGACTTCAGAAACCAGAACAAAGGATCAAAGAAGGAGAAGTGATCTGTTATGAATGCAAGAAGCCTGGACACATCAAGACGACTGTCCAACGCTTAAGAAAAATGATCACAAAAAGAAGGACAACTTCAGAAGATTCAAGAAATACAAAAAGAAGGCAATGTCAGCTGCTTGGGAGAACAGTAGTGACTCAGACAGTGAGTCAAGCTCGAGCAGTGAGGTGAAGAAAAGCCAACTTGGCTCTCATGGCCAACACCGAAGACAAGGTAACTTCTGACTCTTCTTTTGATTCATGCAATGATTCAGATTCTGATAATTTAGAAAATGCTTTTAATGAACTTTATGAAAAAATATAAAGAAGTATGCAAATTACTTAAAACTAGTAGAAAAATACAATCTGTTTAGAAAAACAACTCAGACCTAAGAACAGAAAATGAAACTTGAAAAACAATTACTGAACATAAACGAAGGAATGAATTATATGTGAGATTTAAAAGAGAAAAAGAAAATAAATCATTTAGAAAACAAGAAGACTTAGGTGAACTTAAATAGAAATAGAAGACTAAATAAAGAAAATGATAATCTATCAAGTACACTAAAAAATTTACCAATGGTAAAACTCTTTAATATTAAAAGGTGCTAGGAGATCGTGAAAAGAAAAAAATGGATTAGGATATACACCCCCCAGACAATGAGAAACCATAATATCCCTAAACATATCCAACACCAAAATTTGTACCCGAACAAGATATAGCATACAAAGCTGATTTCAAATATATAGAAAAAGTGCCTAATATCCTGCTGCAGTCACTGCAACAAGTTAGGACATATTAAAATTACATGCCCAACAAGACAAAAAATGGATATTAAAAGGTAAAGTTGATGATACTAGCAATCAGGACCTAAAAGAATTTGGGTACCTAAAGCTTGATGTTCTCATTTCAGGTTAACCCTCGAGCATCCAAATGGTATTTGGATAGTGTGCTCAAGGCATATGTCAGGCAACAAGAAATATTTGTTGTCTCTTCAAGCTGAAGAAGGTACAGTCCCTATGGAGATAATGGAAAATGCACTGTGATAGGAAGCGTGTCGTGAACATCAAAGGAAAATCAGTTATTGAGGATGTAATGCTGGTCAAAGGGAAAGCACAATCTGATCAGCATCAGCCAGTTGTGTGACAAAGGCCATCAAATTCAGTTTCAAGAATCAAAGTGCAGTATCTTAAAGATAGCATCATTTGAAGCCTCAGAGAAAGAAATTTGTATGTTTCTCCATCTCGGAACTCCAGGATCAAGATGTGTGTTTGGCAGTAAAGTCGATCAATCAACTGAGTTGGCACAGAAGATTGGGCCTTGCAGCTGGACGGTTGAACAGCTCAGAAAGAAAAAGCTAGTGAAGGACTGCCAAAGGTCAATTCTAGAATGGATAGCATTTGCAAACCTTGTGCAAGGGAAAGCTCACCAAAAGCTCCTTCAAATCAAAGACTGTAGTAACCACCTCAAGCCCTTAGAATTACTCTATGGATCTATTTGGCCAATGAGGACCACCAGTCTAGGAGGAAAGAATTTCGGATTTGTAATAGTTGATGATTATTCAAGATTCACTTGGGTATCCTTCCTAGAGCACAAAGATGACACATTTGAAAATTTTGTCAGCTTCAGCAAGAAAGTTCAAAAAGATCAGAAGTTCACAATTGTCTCTATCGATCAGATCATGGTGGTGAGTTTCAAAAAAAGTTTATAAAGTTCTGTGATGATCAAGGAATTGAGCACAACTTCTCAGCCCCAAGGACCCCTCAACAAAATGGAATTGCTGAGAGGAAAAACAGAACTCTTTTGGATATGGCAAGAACCATGTTGTCAGAATATGATTTGCCAAGATATTTCTGGGCTGAAGCTATCAACACTGCATGTTATATCATAAATAGAGTAATGATCAGGCCGATTCTGAAGAAGACTGCTTATGAACTCTACAAAGGAAAGAACCAAAGATCAGCCATTTCAGGATTTTTGGATGTCCTTGCTTCATCCACAATAATGGAAAAAGGGACATTGGTAAGTTGGATGCCAAATCAGATGAAGGCATCTTTATGGGGTACACTTCTAAACCCAAAGGTTATAGAGTTTTCAATAAACGTTCATTATTAATTGAACAATCTGTGCATGTTATTTTTGATGAATCTAACCCTTCCTTGAAAAAGGAAGAAATTAGTGACATTGATGATGCAGATGACTTGTCCGAAAATTAAGAATACCTCAATTAAGGACAAGGAAGATCCACCTTGGAAGAACTGCAGCAAACTGAAATCCAACATGAAGATCTTCCAAAAGAATGGAGACATCAAAAAGATCACCCTCCTGAAAACTTATTGGTGATCCATCCGTAGGGGTAAGAACAAGAGGTAATGTAATTCCATGTGATTATTTAGCCTTTGTTTCTCAAATAGAGCCTAAGACAGTCAATGAAGCTTTATCTGATGAATCTTGGATATTAGCCATGCAAGATGAACTAAACAGTTCAAGAGAAATCAAGTATGGTCCCCTTGTCCTAGTAATCCAATCCATCCAATCATTCAGTTATTGGCACCAAGTGGGTGTTCAGAAATATAACTGGATGAGTCTGGAATAATCTTAAGGAACAAAGCCAGATTGGTGGCTCAAGGCTACTCCCAAGAGGAAGGCATAGATTTCGATGAAACTTATGCACCTGTAGCTAGACTTGAGGCTATTAGGATTTTACTTGCTTATGCATCTGCATTTCGATTTAAAATTATTTCAAATGGATGTCAAATCAGCCTTTTTAATGGTTTTATCAAGGAGGAAGTTTATGTTGAACAACCTCCAGGTTTTGATGATGACCTGAATTTCCAAATCATGTATTAAACTACATAAGGCTTTATATGGTTTAAAGCAAGCACCTAGAGCCTGGTATGAAAGGCTCAGTACTTTCTTATTAGATCATGGTTTCACTAGAGGTAAAGTAGATAGTACATTATTTATAAAATCTAAAGTTAAACATATACTTCTTGTGCAAATATATGTAGATGATATTTTTTTGGATCTACTGATGAATCTCTTTGCAAGTACTTTGAAAAGCTTATGCAGGGAGAATTCGAAATGAGCTTGATGGGGGAGCTAAGCTACTTCCTTGATTGCAAATCAAGCAAGGGAAGGATGGCACTCATATCTGTCAAGCAAAGTACACCAAAGAGCTGTTAAAGAAATTTGGATTTGAAGATGCAAAGCCATTATCAACTCCAATGAGCACATCAATCAGAATGGACAGTGATCAAAAGGGTAAAAGGTAGATCAAAAGAATTATCGAGGTATGATAGGATCATTACTTTACTTAACTGCAAGTAGACCAGACATTTTGTTCAGTGTATGCATGTGTGCTAGATATCAGGCAGACCCTAGAGAGTCTCACTTAATTTCTGTAAAAAGAATATTTAGATATTTAGCTAGAACTCATGACTTAGGTCTCTGGTATCCTAGATCATGTGAAATAAAACTAATAGGATATTCAGATGCTGATTATGCTGGTTGCAAAGTAGATAGAAAGAGCACCAGTGGATGTTGTCAGTTTCTTGCAGGATGCTTAATATCATGGACATCCAAGAAACAAATTCAGTAGCTCTATCAACAGCTGAGGCAGAATAGTTGCTGCTGGAAGTGCTGTACACAACTTCTTTGGATAAAGCAACAACTTGAAGATTTCGGCATTCACATCAATCAATTCCTCTATTGTGTGATAATACAAGTGCCATCAACCTCACCAAAATCCAGTTCAACACTCAAGGACAAGCACATTGAGGTAAGATATCATTTTATTCGAGACCATGTAGCTAGTGGTAATTTAGAAATTTCGTTTATAGATACAAATGGTCAATTGGCAGATATCTTCACAAAAGCCCTACCTGAAGAGAGATTTACATCTCTTAGAAGGGAACTAGGGATGTGCATTTGTGTGAAAGAATTTCTGTGATTTTATTGACATATAAATTTTTCAGATTAATGAAAGTTCTCTCTCTCCGTTAAAGTTAAGCAAAACTCAGTTATCTATATGCTTTGACCGCTTCTGTGTAAAAGTTGTTTGACTTGTCAAACCTTTTTGTCGCTTTCTATCTTTACCGCCCTTTGCGCTCCTCCTTTCATAAAGTAATATTTTTATTCAAATCGTTCTGGAACGACTCGTCTTCTACCTTTACCCTTTTTATCCTCTATCTGTTCACCCAAAGCCGATGCCCTAACGATTTTGGGATCGACTCTCTGCAACTTTCGAAGCCTTCTTCTCTTCCCGCGAAGAATCCCTTCGAGAGCTTCCATCCCTTCCATCATCCTCCTTTCCAGAATCTTTTCTTCTCTGCACCCATGGCCGCTTCGTTGATCTCCGGAAGTGTTGGGGGCTACAGTGCTGAGTATTTATCCCCAAAGAGCAAGAAAGATTTACGTTTGTGAAGACGAAGATTTGCGGAAATAAGGCAGTAGATGTTCAGAATCTTGAGAAGAGTGGCATGGCCAGGCTGGTCGATGCCCGAGAAGATTGCAGTGGTGGATTGGTTACTTTCAGTGAGGTAAGCTACCCGGACTTGGTGAAAGCCTTCTACATTTCTTGAAGTCGGAAGCAGATGGGTCCCTTGTTTCCTCTGTCAGGGCATCCAAATCAGAATAACCCATGAGCTTTTGCGTGATTTGTTTGTGTAAAGACCTCTGGATTTAGTGGCATTCACTCTGAGATGATGAAGTCAAGGTCTCGGGATTATTGGTCCAGGGTTTAAGCTGAAGGACGGGAAGCTAGATATTAATCAGATGACCGCATTCAATAGATTGCTTCACTTTATAGTCTGTCAAATCATAGTACCTCGTAGTGCTACCTTTTCTTCATGCACTAGGGCAGATTCGGACATAATGTTCTGGGCAATCCAGAACAAAGAGATAAACCTGGCCGCAGTGATGATTGAGCGAATGATGTTTGCTCATGCTCAGTTATGGAAAACAAAGAGCAAGTTGAATGTTTCCCTTCCATATGCTCATCTACTAACCAGGTTTTCAAGCACTTGGAGTAGATTTGTCAGGAGCAGTAGCTGAAAAGATGGGCCAGTCAATAAGGCAGAATCTGAAGAAAAGCGGTTTTTCAGTGCAAGAAGAGTTTGGTCAAAGTCCTCTGTGGCTGAAGGAGAAGCAGTTTTGGGATATTCCATTTCCAGAAGAGCAGCCAGCAGCAGCAGAAGAGAAGTAGAAGCAGCAGAGCAGCAGCAGCAGAGCAAGAACCAGTAGAGTCAGCTGCAGTAGAAGTACCAATTGTGGAATGCCAATCCGAAGCTCAGTGGAAGTAGGTGCAGATGGTGTGGCAGACTCCTTGCCCACCACCTTAGTTGCCTCTATCTTAAGAGAGGTATTGGATTCCATTCCCTCCACCTTAGCTACTTCTAAAGAAGGTGGATGTGTTGAAGAAGAAGTTGTGGCACCTAGTCCTTTCGAAATCAGTCTGAACAAGTTGCTGATGTTGAGATACAAGCAGTACTCAACAAGATGTGGTCATGGAAGAAGCTCCTAGCCAAGGGAGCAAAGTAGAGTAGAACCTGAAGTGTCTGAATCCGTGGCAGAAGGCCACTTGGAGAAAGCTGTCTTGGAAGAAGCTCCTGCTCAGGGGGAGCATTTAAGTGTTGAAGTCCCTGCTCCCATTCAGGGGGAGCAAGCTGAGATTGAGAAGCCAGAAAATGAAGCTATCCCTGAGAAAGCTGCACCTACTCAGGAAATTCCAGCTCCAGCCATGGTTGATGTTAGTGAAGGCCCAAGTGCAAGCAATATAAATCTAGAGGAGCCTGTCACTCAACAAGGTAAGCAGAAGAGAGTTGTTCACAGGAGGTCAAGAAGGGTCATAGAAAAGTGAAACTTGAAGCATGTTTTGGCTTTGTTAAAGGCCCAAGGAGATCTTGGCATCAGTTCAGTCTAGCATTCAAGGCATTGTTACCAATCAAGCTTCAACTTCCTCAGACGTATCTTCAATAAGAAATGCAATGCTGTACTTCAATAAGAATTGTCTGCATGAGTCTATGCTGGGTGTTTTGTCAAGTCCAGTGGGATGTCTCCGGGCAGGCCATCTGCTCCTCGGCCAACCAGGCCTTCTGCTCAAGGGTCAGGGCCATCAGGGCCATCAGTCGTGAGGTCACCAGGACCAGTGGCAGCCTCAGGGTCTTCAGGACCCTCTCCAGCAGTCAGAGTGAGTCAGCCAAAGGGAAAGAGCCAGTGTCAGTCTCCAAGGCCCCTGATACTTCATCTCTTGCCACTCCAACCCTCTCCACACCTTCATCTCCTTCTACTGCACCTCCTGCTCCACCTACCATAAAACATCCCATGCCTCGCACCCAACCATCCTCATCCTCTATTTCATCTCAACCCTCTTTCTCTCCTACTCCCTCTCACCTCTCAGCTCCATCCTCATTAACTCCCAAACCTTCTCCACCTAAATTCAAACCTCCACTTCAACCAACTTCCCTTCTTCAATCCTAAACATCTTTTCTATCCTCCTACTCCTCCAAATTCTGTTATCGTTCCTCCAGATACACCTCTGCCTCTTGGTGTCTTTGACACTAATGTTCCAGACAACTTTTGAAAGGAACCCCTCCTCACCATTCTCTCCACAGCCTCTCATATTCACAGGACTGACCCTCCCAGTCCTGCCAAGAAAAAGGAAAACCTCCTCATCTCTAAGCACCTCCCTCTGTTCCTCTATACCCTCCTCTATGTATTCTCTTACCCTTGATCCTAAAAGAAGACCTATCTACAAAGAATACCTCCAAAATGCATTCTTTCTACACATTTATGGTATTCCTTTTCTCAACCTATCCGAACACCTGGACATTGTTCTTCCTTTTACTCAGATACCCCAAGCTTACAAATCCAAAATCCTTGAGGGCACTGAGTTCAAGACTGAAGATCAGTGGGCAGCTGTCAAAGGAAATAAGGCTCAGTATGAAAATACTTGACTGCCAGGGCCGAATCCCGCACTCACAGAGCTCACCCACTCACCTTCTCTGAGTGGTTTATCATCCAGCATAAAACTCTTGGGGATCCTTCATTTTGAAGGAAATTCGCATTGCCAGATCTTTTCAGCTGTACAGTGACTTCTGTTCTTGAACAAATTCCAGAAGTTCAGTTTTGCCAGTTCCATCGCAGATCACTGTGCTGAAATCAGAAATCCCTCTCAAACCTTCCTCTTAAGGTAGACTTTGTCACCTTCAAGGTTGATTTTCCATTTCTTCTGCCGAAGCTGCACTCTTTAGTATTTGATTCAGATGCTGGTCTCATGCTCTAGATATGTTTGCAAGACAGATGGCGGATGTCAGCCAAGCAGGGCATCTCCTTCCTTTTTTGCGGTTTCATCTTCAGAGAATACCACTCTGGCCGCATTTCTTCTCAGACCTTAGCTCCACTCATTTCTGAGTGTGAAAGACTCACTCCATCAGAATGGGAGCTTCTCTATCAGGCCCTCTTATCAGCAATTGGAGCTATCAATAAAGATTTAGTTAGTCAGAGGAAGACTACTCTTTCTGCAGAAGCTTTTATGGATCTCATTCCATCACCCCCCTACCAGAGATCTATGTTGTATGGGCATCTAGATATTCTGCTTTCTATGCTATGAAGCAGGATCTTCTAGATCAAAAGATTCACTATCCCCATTTTCCTTCCAGATTTCTCCATAGGGCCAGTTTTGGCAAAAGTTCTACTACAGTTTCTCCATAGGCCAGTTTGGCAAAATTCATACTACAGATTCATATTGGCCAAAACTCAGTATGGAAAATTCTTAGAGCAGCAAAGGCAACTCTACATTCAAAGGACCATTCCCTCCATGGGACCCTCCTTCTCAGTTGCTTCTGGAGTTTTTCTGCAAATTTTTGAGGATCTTGAGATCAAGGCATGGGCTTTGTCTCACAGCATGCCTCCTTGTTTCGCCTCTGTATTATCTTTCTCCATCTAATATAAACTTTCTCTCTTCTTTGTCTCACAGCTTATCTTTTTGCTTATTGACAAATGGGGGAGACACTAAACGTAAATCTGAAAAACATTTTTGTATGATGTTAGTATATTTTTGTCATCATCAAAAAGGGGGAGATTGATACCAAACTGTCCCCTAATAAATATTTCATTTATTTTATTATTAATTTTGATGATTAACAAAATAGCACTAATGGATTACTTGAGCCTTGAGAACAGGAAATAAAAGAAAAATGAAAGTTCCAGACAATCAGGTAAATCCATCTCATTCTGTCCAAGTCTTTGTATCGACTTCTTTGATAAGCAGAACGATTTCCTCCTTGACCGGAAAACTCAAAACAAATCGCTATCGCAAACGACTCTTAAGATATCGCAACGTTTCTTTAGACCTCGTAACGATTTCTTCAACTCGCAACGACTCTCTAGCCGTAACGATTTCTTTAGACCTCGTAACGATTCTTCAGAACTCGCAACGACTCTCTAGCCGTAACGATTTCTTTAGACCTCGTAACGATTTCTTCAGAACTCGCACGACTCTCTAGCCGTAACGATTCTTTAGTCTCGTAATAATTTCTTTAGAACTCGCAACGACTCTCGTTCATAACGATTTCTTTAGAGTTCATAACGATTTCTTTAAGACATCGCAACGATTTTCTTTTAGAACCCGAACGACTCTCTAGCCGTAACGATTTCTTTAGTTCTCGTAACGATTTCTGAAACTCGTAACACTCGTAGCCGTAATGATTTCTTTAGTTCTCAAACGATTTCTTTAGAACTCGCAACGACTTCGTTCATATCGATTTCTTTAGAGTTCATAACGATTTCTTTACAGTTCATAATGACTTGATTGCTGTACGATTTCTTAGAGTTCATAACGATTTCTTATAACGATTTCGTTGTAAATCATAACGACTTGGTAGTCGTAACGACTTCTAAGTTTTCATAGCAATTTCTTTAGAATTCACAACGACTTGCTTGTTGTAACGACTTTATAAGTTATCACAACGATTTCTTTACAGTTCATAACGACTTGCTTGTTGTAACGACTTTATAGTTTATCACAAATACGATTTCTTTACAGTTCATAACGACTTGCTATAATTCACAACGATTTCATAAGTTATGAAGTTATCGAGATTGTTTTTATCGAATTTCTCGATGTATCAGTATATGCTTTTAATAGCGTTGAAAAGTCAAAGTCATATCTTGTCCGTTGACTGCTATGCATTAAATGCTCTCTGATCGTATCTCCCATGCATGCAGACAATATCTTCCATTTTATGTTACTCTGTCTACGTACTTTTTTAGACAGAAAGGAGCTTTGCTATATATTGCAATATCTGTTCCATCTACAACTAACAAGCGACGGCAGTCTTAGCTGTCCTCCATTTATTGTTGATATGCTTACAGATATCTGACAAGACTCATCTGTACAACTGGACACAAGATACAAAGTTCTATGACATTTCTGTGGCGTATACAAGGATAAAGACTGACGATCAGAAGCTTCCTTAGTGACCAGTCTAACGTACACCAGGATAAGAGACAACGGACACTTCAACGTTCAAATTTGAATCAGTAGTTTAAATAGAAGACTCAAGACGGAGAAGATAATATACAAGAGAGAGGAACAACGTTTGCAATTTGAAGAAGAAAGAAATCCATCTTTTCGAGTCTTTTAGAAGATTGAAGAAGAGCGAAGCTTCCACTCCAACCTTGTTCTTAGCTCTTAGCTCTCGGTGCTCAAAAAGATTTTCTTATCTGTGAGAGCTTGTGTAGTCCTTGGAGAGAAAAACCTTGTTAAATCTCTTTCTCTCTCGGGCCTTGGTAGCTTCAGTGTGTAGCTGGTCAAGCTAGAGTCTGAAGCCTGTTCCACACCCCTTTTTTCTTCTTGGTTGTGTTCCCTTCTGGACGAAGGAAGACCTGTGGTATCCAGGGTGGTTGTTTTTTCCTTCAGGTTGAAGGAAGACCAGTTGAGCTGGGTAAGGATCCTTAAGGGGGTTGTACCCTTGTAGTGAATCCTGAGATATTGCTCAGGACTGGACGTAGGTCTCCTGTGGAGAGGAGTTCCGAACCAGGATAAAAATCCTTGTGTCTTGTGGATGTGTTTTTGTGTGATTGTTGTCTTATTTGCTCTAACTCTAACCTTGTTATTAAGTTGTGCAATCCTTTCAGTAAACAGGTTTTAATCAGAGATTGAAGTTTTAATAACCCATTCACCCCCCCCCCCCTCTGGGCTAGCTAGCTGGGCAACAAGACCTAGTGTGGTATCCAGGGTGCTGTTCCATTCGGTTGTGAAGGAAGACCTGGTGGGGTATCCAGGGTGTTACTCCCTTCGGGTGTGAAGGAAGACCAGCTGAGCTGGGTGTTGTAGCATCCTTAGGGGGACTGTACCCTAGTTAGTGAAATCCTGAGTTGTTGCTCAGGGACTGGACGTAGGACTCCTAAGAAAAGGAGGTCCGAACCAGGATAACCTTGTGTTGTGTGATTGTCTCCTCTGTATGTTTGATATTTAAACAACAGTCACTAACCTACTTCGAAGAACGTTTGTGTGAATGTTTTTAGTTTCAGGTATCTTCTAGATTAATTTTTAAAAGACCCATTCACCCCCCCTCTGGGCTCGTCAACTGGGAAACATTGTTAGGAAGCTCTTAGCCGAGTCCTTGTCCCTTTCCAAGTCTCACTCTCTCCAAAACTACTGCAAGCTCCCCAATGCCTACTTTTCTTCGGGTTTCAAGGCCCCGAAATACCGCAAGTATGACGGGACCACCGATCGCCAATTCCATCTTGTCGGCTTCACCATGGATTCCCACCGGTGGCTATACGATCGGGTCCTCTTAGTCCACCTCTTCCAACAATCGTTAGAAGGGGAGGCTTTGAGGTGGTTCACCGCCTTACCCGCATCGGATCTTGTCAATTTTGACATTGTCTCCGAACGCTTCATCTCCCACTTTCTTACATGGCCACTCAAGTTCCTACCCTTCCCGACTTGGTGGCAGAAAAGATGAGGCCAGACGAAGACTTCGTCACATTCGCCAACCAATGGAGATCTATGGCTTCAAGGGCCTACATCCCCATCCCGAAGTCCCAAGCCATAACAATGATAGTCACCAACACCACCCCTTTGCTCCGTTCTATATTGATGCTAAGTGAGTTCCCCTCCTTCGCACATCTTTACAATCGAGCTAGGGTGGTCCAAAATCAAATCAAGGACTCCTCTCTTCCGCCATTCTTCGAAGGGAAGCCTAAGGGACGCAAGGCTCCCGCGGCACCTACCACAGAGAGGGTGACCGTCAATGAGTCCGTCAGCGCTTGCAGTCAGCCGTTGAGGCCTCCTACAAGCCTTCCAATCCTCCCTCCAATCCTCACCAATTCCCATCACATCCTTCTAGGTCTTACTCCGATGTTCCTCCTCCTTCGGGCTATACCCGACCTAGTCCTAGGAGGTGTAATACCCCAGAAATTTCATTAATTAAAATTTTAGATAAATAGAAAATTCGTCAATTTATAAAAAACAAACTAGCTAAAAGATACACGTCATTATTGCATGAGTAGAAACTCATGTAAAAATTCTATAAAAATAATAGTTGTACCTTAAAAATTATTCTCTAATGACACATTAAGAAATTGGGCATAGAAAAAATAATCCGGGCCATGATTTAGAATTTATGTGACTTATGATGGTAAATAAGAATAAATTGAAATATCCATTATTACATGAGCCAAGTAGATTAACAATTGAAATAAAAATTATGAGTAGACTCCAATAATATGTGGGGATAGTCCATAAAAGAAATTGGACTAATGGACAACTTATGACCTATGAACAAATGCAAGTATGAAATAGTAGATAAATAATTCCGTATTATCATAATGATAGAACTTACGTACCACTATCGTACGTGAGAAAACACATTAGAAAATTCCGTAAAAATTATAAACCATCCTCAAATATTATCCCTAAGCATTTCATGAAGGAATTCGTGCAACGAAAAATCCTATTGGTTGAATGTACGTTACACGTGACCAAGTTACCCGAATTAGGAAACTAAGTCGGAAACCGGCTATTTAATATAGCAACTAAAGTAAAATATATGTTCGAGGCCAAATCACAATTATTGGGCCAATAAGTGGCCAAATAAAAATGAAATAAATTTAAAATTCGTATTAACCCAATACCTATTAGTAAAATGGGTCATTTAAGCTTAACCATGAGTTAGTTGGGCCATTAATCATGACCCAAATCTAAGCCCAACATGAGAGCACGAATTTGCTCCCTACTACTTACTCATTGGGGTTGCTTTAGGATGGCAATAGCTCCTATGGTAGTTCTAGTCATGGTAGGATTCCTACTACAAGATTTAGAAACTCCAAAACTCGGAATTAAGAGAACCTAGCCTTATAAAACCATCTTAAGACCCTCTATGACCAACCTTAGCATGCTCCTTTCGTTGCTGGACATGGGAACAACTCCCAGGAGCAAGGAGGACGACCCTAGGGCTTGGAGTCATGAAGAACATCTTCCCAAGCCACTGCATCAACCCAGGAATCTGCAGGGAGTTCTTAGCGTTTAAGTGTAGGCATTCTTGGGTCAAGATTAAAGAAAAATAATACCATCTTGTAGAGCTTCGAGTCTAGCTTCATTTGCTTCTGATTTTACTAATTTTCATGGAGTATACTTTGTGTATTAGTCGTTCTCCTAAGTCGCGCACAGTTAGGACTTTTCCCGTCTTCTTATTATGCACACGATTTGAGACCGAATTAGACTAAATCATCAACATCAAAGTTCTTCTACTTGTAGTCAGATCATCTTTCATGTTGAACGTTTTATCTAAAAGTCTTTAGTTAGAGAGTTATGAACCCCGTAAGAGAGTCATGCATAATACTGTGTTTTCGGGTTTGCAGTTAGCCTTAGGTTCTTCCTGTTTTGCTTGAGATTTAAGACCGAAGTAGGTCAAGCCTCCAACATGAAAGTTATTGTATTAGTCGATATGGTCATCTTTCATGTTAAATGTTTTGCTTAAATGTCATTATTTAGAGATTTATAAACTTCGTAATAGAGTCGTGCATGATACTGCATTTTCTGGTTGCATTTAACTTTAGTTCTTCATGTTTTCACAAGGAAAAGACAGAATTAGGTAAAACCCCCAACATCAAAGTTCTTCCAATAGTTTGTTCTGGCATCTTTTATGTTAAACGTTTTGTCCAAATATCAGTAGATCTCATGTTACAAGCCTAACATGTAAGTCCACAACGAAGTCATGCATGTTTAGGGCTTTTTTACGTTCTTCCTGTATTCATGCAATTAGAGATGGATTCAGACCCTCCCACAACACAAAAGTTCTTCCAATAGATGTCCTCGACATTTTATATGTTGAGAGTTTTGTCTAAAGGTTAGCATATAGAGAGATATAGGCATTTCATGAATATCGCCCATGTGTCAAACATGGTAAGTCTGAACCAAGAGCATGTCAGATCCCGTCGGACTCAGGCGCAGACCTTGTGAACGCGACGGCCCGATATGTCGCGTTCTGAGGTCGGGTCGCGACAGTACTTCTGTCGCGTTCTGGTCGCGACAGTACCCCTGTCGCGTTCTGCCAGCCTGATCTGACGACCCCGTCGCAATCCTTGCAAGACCACGTCGCGATCTCAGTTTTTGGGCCAGAAAACCCATCTTGTGCAAGTCTCGCTGTACCACCGTAACTTCCAATCATGTTAACGGTCTTAATTACAGAAAAATGAAGTTGTAAGTATTGGTTGCATTTTAATATAATAAAAGTCAATCACTTGATCTTCATATCCATGATTTCATGACACATGCACACACGTTGAACCATCCAAATATGGCTTATTGGCATGATATGATAATAACATATCTGGTATTATGCAATTAATTACCTTATTTTTAAGAAGTACTTGTCTACAATTCGTGCGATGTTTTGGAACACCGATCCCGACGCTCCACTGTTCTAGAATTCCTCTAGAACGTCAAGTACTTGTTCTATAATTACACACTCTCTTGACTTGGACGAACTCTCGTCGGATACTCCTTCTGCCGGACTAGTGACTCCTTGTGCAAGGCCTCCGTAAGTCTCCTCTGTCCATGGATTCCCACATGGTCGACGAGCGGGTTGTACCCTAAAAACCTATTACACGCTTTGGTTATTGTGTCTCAGGTAAGTCGGACAATGACGTTAGATGCACCCATGGGACAAGACCCGAGTGTTGAGTGACTGGAATTAGTTGATGAAGATACTCTAGTACAATGAGTCTAGTAGATTTGTTTTTAGATTTCTTTCTAATGTAATGGAGTCATGTGAGCTAATGTTTTGGCTCTGGATTAGTGGTTGTACTAGTCTTAGTGGAATTTCAATGAAATGAAGAGTTTTATTCCAATTATTGCATTAGATACTCTGTTATTCAACTGATTGTACATGTTACTCTACTATGTACTTCGTTCACGTCTCCCCCGATTATTTCCGCTGCTAAATTGGAGGGGCGTGACAGGAGGTCTCATTATCCTCCCCTCCCCGAATCCCTCGAGGACATATTCTTTGCCCTCTGTCCTGTGATGCTATCCAACTCCCCCCACAAAAGGAGAACGTCCATCCGAGGGCCGATACCTCAAAGTACTGTCCCTACCATCGGGCTCCCGGTCATGAACTCATACTTGCTTCACCTTCCGAGACTGGGTGTATGACATGAACGACCAAGTAGGATCAATTGGGAGGTGTCAGGGTCGCCATAGCCCAGTCTAAGTATACAAGAAGGGCCTGGGTATTATGCAAGACCCTCTCCCCAACCACCAAGCAACAATCCCTCCTCCTCTAGGTCCCAGGAAAAGGTCATACCATGACACATTCGGAACCTGGGTCAGGAGACCATGAACATCCGAACCTCCATCGTGGGGAGAGAACAACACTGGGGGGTAGAAGGTTTTGAGGAGTTGTACCCATGTCCCTCCGTAGAGCTCAGGGCCCTCCACCACCGTAGATGCCATTCTGAGGAGCGACCTTTAGTGCTTATCCGACTGCTCCTCAGGATGCCTATCCTTCCATCCCATTTCCCCCCTCCTATGAGTCGTCCACTCATAGCACCAAACCCCTCCAATTCATTCTCCCTAAGTCCCAGGAGGATGTTCATGTCACACTCTGAAATCGATTGTTCGTCCGCCCCCTCGGCCATCTCAAGATGAGGAGGACAACGGACCTCCACCTCCTGCCGGCACCGAATATAATATTCTGCAACACTTGGACAAGACGCCCACGAGGGTGTCTATCTTAGAATTGATTCGGAGATCGCCGTCCCACCAGTCCACTCTCCTCCAATTCCTCCAGAAAATCATGGTCAATGACGACCTTCCTCCCAGCGGAGTAACCAATGCCATCCTCTCCCTCACCCAAGGACCCTCCATCTCCTTCTCGACAAAGACCTTGCTGCCCCCGAGTGTCGTTCCCTTCCTCTTTGCCTTACCGTCACCCTCAACGGGGGTTTCGGTAGATTACCCTCATCGACACCGGGGCATCCATTAATGTCTGTCCAATGAAGACCCTTAAACAATTGGGTTTGGCAGCAGGGATAATATGGAGAAAATTTGCTCCACCATTGCTGCCTATGACAACTCCAAGAGGGTTGCCAAGGGTAAAATCGCTCTTCAGTTGGAGATAGGACCCGTCACCATGTCATCCGAGTTCCTAGTTTTGGACGTCGATCCGGCCTATAAGGCCATTCTCGGTCGTCCTTGGCTGGAACAAACTATAGGGGTCCCTTCCACCACCGCCCATCAATGCTTCAAATTTTCCATTCAATGGGCGGGTTATCAAATCAAGAGCATTCCTACTGTGGAAACCCTTAACTCTATCACATCATATTCCCCACCACCTGTTCATTCCAGACAAGGGGAAGAAGTCTGTCATGTCCATCTTTGATCTCCCCTCTCCCCTTGATTTGAACCCACCTCCCCTGTTGGATGAAGATTCCGAGACCTCTCGTGCCCTCAAGGGAAAGGTTGGGAGGTGATGGCGAGATCGATCTCTCATATTCATGGCCGGTGTTAGGTAGGAACAAACAGGGGCATGTCATGGTATTCAGGTAAAAGGTTGTTAGTTAGGCAGGTCTAGGATTTCATCCGGACCCCATTCATCTGACTTCTTTCATCCCCTACGAACCTCTCACCTAGACCCTACAGGACATTTCGTTCAGGGGCTCATTCAAACCGGGAACAAGGGAGCCTTGATAGAAGAATTGTTCGAGTCCGACTCGGAGAGCGAAGAAGAAGAGGAAGGCTACCGAAATTGATGAAGTCTGCGAAGAACTTCGGCCTTCTCTTGCTCTTTGATTCTGACCTTTCATCTCTGTCTTTATCACCCCCATCTCCTTCACATTCTCCCTCAACTGAAGTGTGCCCGACACATGACTCCCTTTCTCCAACCCCTTCTTTCTCCCTCCTTTCTCAATCTGTCATCCTCCATCCCTCACCTGGCCAGTCGGTGCAACCTTAAGTCACAACTCATGGTTTTGAGCCTTGACTCCAAAAAAAAAACGCCAATTTTGAAAGGTGGGAATGCGAGGTCTCTGTCGACCCCTTCCTCTGTGGACTCCCTGGCCGATCGACGCTTTCCAGCCTAAATTCTCATCTCCCCCTCTAGGGCACTTCCCTGTACATAGTTTTGTATAGTCCTGTGCATAGTCCTTTAGATTCTAGTTAGATTCAGGTTTAGGTTCAAGTCTAGAGTCAGGTCTAGGCTTAGAGGAGGTCTGGTCCCTCTCAGCCATGCATTCGCAAAGAGAAGGTAGGCAAGTTCCTGCTCATTATGTTTGGCCTTGGCTAAGAGGTGTCTTAAGTTGAGTCAAGTCCCGAAGTTTCTTGAGGAGCCTGCCCTTGTAGAGGCTGATTTTGAAGGACGGCGACTCTGTAGATGACGGTTTAGGAGTCTATCTGCTAGATTTTTGATGAGAAAGATGAGCTAGGAGATATTGGGTCCGAAGAAGAAGGGCCCAGTGAGCTCCTATGTGGATGGCACGAAGAGGTTCGATGAGACCAACCATGGCTGCGGATGACCAACCAAAGAGATCAACCTTGGCACTGAAGAATCTCCGAGAGTAGTTTTGATTAGTGCCACCTGAGTGTAGAAGAAGAAGAAGCTATTGTAGCTATCCTCAAAGAATTTTTCATGGGGTTTGCCTGGTCCTACGAGGACATGCCAGGGCTCGACACACTCTTTTTGGTCGAGCACCAGTTGGTCTTAAAAATCCGATGCAAAGCTGTCAACACAAAGCTGAGGAGGCTACACCCCAAGCTTGCACTCAAGATCAAAGAGGAGGTTGACAAAAGTTGCACAGGGCCAATATTCATTAGAGTTGTGTTTTATCCGTAATGGGTAGCTAATATCGTCCTGTGATGAAAGAAGGTAAGGTTAGGATCGGTATGGTTAGGACCATAAGTATTTCCGTGACCTTAATCGTGCTTTCCCAAGGACGATTTTCCTCTTCCCCACAAGATGTCCTAGTGGTCAATACTATCGGCTTTGAGATGTTGTCATTCAGGATGGTTTCTCTGGGTATAACCAGATCCGTCTGGCGGAGGAAAACCAGGAGAAAACTTCTTTCACAACGTCATGGGGGACCTATTGTTATGTTGTGATGCCATTCTGATTGAAGAATGCGGGTGCAACTTATCAAAGGCAATGATGTCTATTTTTCACGACATGATGCATGTGCACATGGAAGTCTATTTTGACGATGTCTTGGGTTAAATCTAGGACTCGACATGGCCTGCTGAGGTCCTCCGGGCAGTTCTCCACGGTCTAGAGAACTAGCTCAAAATGAACCCCAGAAGAAGTGTGTCTTTGGAGTATCTTCGGGGAAGTTGCTTAGGTTCATAGTTAGCAAACGGGGAATTGAGATTGATCCCAATAAGGCCAAAGCAATAATCGACATGCCTCCTCCTAGGAATATCAAGAAAGTTAGAGGCTAATTGGCAGACTTCAGTTCATTAGGAGGATTTATATCTCTCAGCATTCCATCCATTGCAAGCCCATTTTACGAGATGCTTAGAGGGGAGGCTAAGTTTTGATTGGAATGATAAATGTCAAAAGGGCCTTTGAAGAATTAAAAAGCTATTTGTTCAATCCCCATGTTCTCGCTTCTCCGGTCCCGGGTCGGCCTTTATTGCTCTATGTGTCAACCACTGAAGATTCCACAGGAGCAGTTCTGGCCCAATATGACGACAAGAAGGAAGAGAGCAGTGTACTACTATCCAAGTTGTTCATGAAGTTGATAAAAAGTACACTGCCATGGAAAGAACATATGTGCGGCCGTCGTCTGGGTTGCCCAGAAGTAAGCATTATTTCCTAGCTCATGAGGTGAAACTTCTGGCGCGTATGGACCCAATTCGGTACTTGCTTGAGAAGCCCGTCCTGACGGAGCGGTTGATGAGGTGGCAAAGTTTTCTCAACCAATTTGACATCACCTATGTCACCCAAAGTCAATCAAGGGGCATGCTATTTCCGAGCATTTGGCCCACCACCCCTTACCTTCATATTTCCTGTCGATGAAAGTTTTCCGATGAAGAGTTAGAGCCATTATTATGGTGAATCTTCCTGGATA
>JACBKR010004752.1:0-21984 GCA_014218235.1 Colocasia esculenta | reverse complement strand
AATTACAAACCACGCTCAGTAGTACGAGCTAAAGAAGGGTAACTCCAAACATGAGTCATTAACACTGGTTCGTGACACCAGCTACAGACCCGGGCAAGCGACACAGATTTACCTCTCAGCCTCGCAGCGAAGGATGAAAGGTCCAGCTGCCACTCCACCACAATGGAACCAACAAACTGTGGAGACCACAACTCACCCCAACTGTAACTCACACGACTGCAGCTCTATGCATGGCACCTTTAAGGACTCTGGCCCGAGCTCCCTAAAGTGAGGCACTGGAAAAAGGACTAGTTGGGGACCAGTATGTCTACCAGTGTCTGTCCCCCATCCAAGAGCGCGCTACAAGTGACTAAAGACAACCACAAGACATAAGTCGATGTCCTATTGTCGTCTTTCCCCAGCCGGACGTACTACTCAAGCTACAGAGTGAGGGTGTCCAAGAAGATGACACAGACCCTAGCGGTACACAAGTACCAGGATAAGTCCTCGGGGCACTATGTGCCTGGCTCACAGAGAACCTAGGGTACCCGACTCGAGATGTAACCATGGGTGGCGTCGTATACCCAACTTGCTTCCCATGCACAACCACACAAACTCGATAATTCCACTTCCCACAAGTGCCAATGCACAGCGTAATAACCATTGCATGTAAACCAACATTTATATGGACCCATACGTGAAAGCACATCATAACACTATGTAGACAATCCAGGGCTCGGGTAGCAGTCATCTAAATCGCGATGGACACAGAGGTCATTTTTTTATGACTGAAATGCGACGGACCAAACAGTCGCGTTACAAACTGAATGTAACGTTTGGATCCATCACGTTTCAACTGCAGAAACCCTACCTGAAAACCCCTCTGGGAGAAGCTCAAACCACCCTATACAGCCCATTCACATGCTATTTTAGAGTAAAATAAGATCCTACACATGCCTTCTACATTCCTTAACCCATTATAACACAATTAAAACGTTATACATGGTCCGTCTAAGAATGTGAAGAACGGTAAGACGGCGCTGCCCCGACATTTCCCACACTCCGCTCTACATTCTCGCGCCAGGAACACGCCGAACCGCACGCCAGAACCTCCAAATCACCATGTAAAACTCCACACGGGCCTCCCCCAGGCTAAGCAGTGTTTCCTACACTGCTCGACCAAGGGTGGCCGACCTTAACACATAAATAGAATAGCGACGGGTCGCGATTTAATCGCGACGGTTACCAGGGAGCGGCAGTAGAAATGCGATGACTAGGGCGGTCGCGATTCTCAAAATCACGTCGCGTGTGTTGGTCGCGTTCCTGAAAGTCGCTCCAAGGTTGGTTGGGCCTGGATTTCAAGCCTCCAACCCCCACAACCTGCTAAAAACATCCATTCACAATATTCAGGTCATACATTGGCCACCAAACCCACTAAGCAATGATCCAAAAAATTGTGACGTTACAGTTATACCCTTTGGTTAATAGTATATTTAGACTCGTCATCATTAAGACTAGACTGAGCCCTTGGACACTCGTCGTGCCCGATCAGTATCTCACGAATTTCAATGTAGATACCCATAGTCATCATGGCCAATAGCATGAGTTTCAAGAGGTATATAGTTCAATATCACGTTCATGGTAATTTCAAGGAAACAAATCATGTGAACGTGATTTCATAATATTAATAGTCGAGAGAGAATTTTGGCAGCATAATGACGTAATTCACACTTTAGTTAACTCTTTACATTAATGGCTTGAGTCAATGAATATAAATCCACACTCACGAGAACGAGGTGAGAGAGGAAATGCACGCTATCTCTAGGAAACTTCAATGTACAAACCAACTCAGTCTCCATGAGGGAATTCATATAGTATGGAGATTTACGAAGCTCTTAGGGAAAGGTCACTAGTCTACCGATATGGAATGACCGACTGAGAGTTTCCAATCCCCCAAGAAGGGGCTACCTATTTATGCAAGAGTGTAGTGTAGAAGTGTCTCAATCTACAATCCATCGGTTTGAAAGCAAGACAGAAAGCAAGTAACATGATGACAAATACTAACATGCTGATGATCAGCATAAGCTCAATATAATTATTATTGATATATGTATTTTTGGTGATTAACAAAACTCTGGAAATTATAGACTAACATTATTTCTAAGGTTTGTCAACAGGTCTCAAATAAAACAAACTCAGTAAGTTATCTACACTTATGTTCTTTGAAATCTATTGCATATGATTTGTCTAAGTATACATCAACTTCTATTAAAAGCTCACATCGATACTATTCATTTCTACATCGATTTACTTAAACAACGACTACCTTGTTAGGACATGATTTTAGAAAGAACATCGATTTCACTTAGTAGACTTCATATTAGAACATCGATTTCAGTTCAAACATCGATCCGTTTCTACAACGATTTCACTTAACATTGATTTCAGTAGAACATTGATTTCATGTGGAACATCAACTTCACTTAAACACAGACTTCACTTAAACATCGATTCGGTAGAACATCGATTTCATATGGAACATCGATTTCACTTAAACACCGACTTCACTTAAACATCGATTTCGGTAGAACATAGATTTCATATGGAACATCGACTTCACTTAAACATCAACTTCATTAAACATCGATTTCTATAGAACATCGATTTCATATTCAACAACGATTTAACTTGAACATCGATTTCGGCTCAACACGATTTCACTTGAGCATCAACTTCAGTTAAGCATCGATTTCAGTTCAACAATGATTTTATCCAGAACATCGATTTCATTATAACATTGATTTTGCTTTAACAACAATTACATTTTCACATCGATTATGCTCACATCGACTTCACGTCAATATGGATTACATCTCCACATAGACTTTGATTATATTTCAACATCAACTTTCTTCTTACAACGATTATATTTTTGACAGTTGATGAATATTATTATAATCATTCCAGATAGTCTTGAATATATATATTGTCCTTCATCATATTCAATATATTCAAAACTCTGTGATTTTTAAACCTTCTCACGAACCATGTTGTATCCTGTGCACTCAAACATTTATTATGAGCAATATAATATCTATGCACAACATATCGTCAGGTTACCATATTCTTGTCACGTAAAGTAGAACTTTAAAGGATGACAGAATGGAACTTCCTATTTTGTATATCTTCCTAAAGCACGACTACTAACGTTGACTGACAGTTTAGACACATTTAAGTTGTCTATGCTTCAGTATTTATTGTGTGCAGGTTTCCGGTGGTCACACACGTTACAATGTTGGACCTATCACTCTGACAGATATACAAGAGAGATTCAGATAATTTCCTTCTCTGTATGTGTCTATCCCAGCATTTAATGGCTACAGGTCTGCTTGATTCCTATATCGAACCAGACACATCCTACGTGCATGAAGATAAGAGACAACGAATACTTCAATATCTAAATCTTTTAAGAGAAGATAAATAGAAGACTGATGACTCCAATGAAGACACACTTGTCACCTTGAAGAAAAAACATAGAAGAGCTCATTTTTTCATTCAAATAGTCTTCAGATCTAGCTCTCCATAGCAACCTATTCTAGTCTTTGATAGCTCCTTGTAGATCTGAGAAACCTTCATTTTGTGTAAACCTTTTCGTCTCTCAAATTTCGCCTCACATCAAGCAATCTCTATAGGCTTGGTCTAGGGGCCATCACCTTCTTATTCTTATTTTGAGTGCTCCTCTTCGTTTGTGAAGAGAGGACCTACTGTGGAGTGGGTGGTTGTTCCCTTTGGTAAGAAGGAAGACATGTTGCATCAGGTGGGTTAGTACCTCTTCCTGTAGAGAAGAGAAGGCCAGTTGCGGCTGGGTGTGTAAGTGTCCATAAGGGAGACTGTACCCTGGTTAGTGAAATCCCTAGTTGTTGCTTGGGGACTGGACGTAGGACTCCTTGTGATAGGAGATCTGAACCAGAATAAAATCCCTATTGTCTATGTGATAGATCTTATTATGTCTTCATTTATACTAACTCTAACCATCGAACTTAGTGTCTTCTGTCAAAGCATTTTATTTACATGAATATTCTAAAAGATATTATAGCAATCCTTTCACCCCCCCCCTCTGGGCTTGCAACCTTGTCAACAAGTGGTATCAGAGCCAAGTCTCTTCGAGTAAGTAGATCTCACGATCTGAAGAGAAAAGATAAATGGCAACCCAAGGTATGCAGAAGGACAATCCGTCAACAGACCTCCACTATTTCATGGTGAAGACTAAAATACTAAAGAATGAGGATGGAGTTCTTCCTTCACGGACTTGATTTCAACTTGGACAATAATAGAAGATGGAGATCTAAAAGTCACCAGCACAAAGACAAATGGACAGACGAGGACAAGAAGAAACTGTCTCAGAACAGCAAAGCTAAGAGTATACTGTGCTATTCTCTAAGCAAGAAAGAATTAATAGAATATCTACATGCAACTCAGCCAAGAGATGTGGGACAAGCTAAAGCTCATTCATGAAGGAACTGACAAGGTAAAAGAAACAAGAATTGATATTTAGTAGCTCAATATGAGAAGTTCTAAATGCAGTCTAAAGAATCCATCTCCCAGATGTACAGTCGCTTTACAGTCATTACAAATGGTCTGGCTGGGCTAGGAAAGACATATGAGACAGAAGACATGGTAAGAAATTATTAAGATCTTTGCCAACATCATGGACTCCTAAGGTAACCGCCATAGAGGAAGTAATGATCTAAGGAGAATGTCCCTCAAGGAAACTCATTGGGTCCTTAATGGCTCATGAGATAAACATGGAAAGGCTGGGAGAATCCTCCAGCAAAAGAAGCACAACAATGCTCTTAAGGTACTGAAAACACTTCTAAGGCAAATCAGAAAGTGAAAGGAGTGATGAGACAGTGAAGATGAAGAAGCCCTTCTCTCCAGACGACACAATGCATTCTAGTAAGAAGAAGAAATATCAGTCAGGAAGAAGATACTTCAAGAAAGGCAATGAATTCAGGAGACCTGAAGCAAAGAAGTCAAAAGATCTGAGCCCATATGCTATGAATGATGAAGCCCGGACATCTCAAGGCTAAGTGTCTAAACTGAAGAAAGGTGAATTCAAGAAAAAGGATAACACGAAGAAATTTAAGAAATACAAGAAGAAAGATATGGAGACTGCTTAGAACAATGAGAGTGACTCAGACAGTGAGTCAAGTCTAGCGAAGAAGAAGAAGAAAAGGCCAACTGGCATTTATGGCAATGGTCGACGACACAAGGTAACCTCTGAATCTTCTTTTACTTCATGCAATGAGTCTGATTCTGGTAGCTTAGAAGATGCTTTCAATGAATTATACAGTAAATAAAGACGCTTGTAATCAATTAAAATCAATCATGAAAAATATGCATGCCTCGAAATAACCAACTCAGATTAAAATCAAAAACTGAACAATTAGAAAAATAAATTCTGAACTGAAAAGAAGAAATGAAACTACTATGTGAAGATGTAAAAACTAAAAATGAAAAGATATCAAATCTAGAAAGTCAGGAAACCATAAGTAAATTTAAAAGTGAAATTAATATACTAAAAGTATAGAATCAGGTATACTCCACCAGATAATGAAGAAATAGTTATTCATCCTAAAATATATCCAATGCCAAAATTTGTAGCTAAATAAAATCCTAATTATAAATCAAACACTAATAAAAATAATAAGCTAACAAAAAATAAAATAATATTTGTTGTTGCACTCGTTGTAACAAACTAGGTCATAAAAAATCACTTGTACTACCAAACATCTAAAATAGATTCCGAAAAGAAACTCTGTAGAAGCTAACCAATCAAGATCCAAAAAAACTTGGGTACCTAAATTCATTGATTTATTATAGGGAAGCCTTAGAGCATTAAAGTGGTAATGGACAGTGGGGCTCAAGGCATATGACCGGCAACGAAATGCTATTTCATCCATCAAAAATGAAGAAGGAAACAGTAACTTTGAGATAATGGTAAAGGATCAGTGGTTGGTTGTGGATCAATTGGAAGCAAAGACAAGATCCTGATAGAAGATGTTCTCTGCGTTGAAGGACTCAAGCATAATTTAATCAGCATTAGTCAGCTATGCGACAAGGGTTATTAGATCAAATTTCAGGAATCTAAGTGCCTAATCATTAAGGATGGAACAACTATTTTTGAAGCCTGCAGAGAGAAAAATCTGTATGTACTACATCTAGAAGAATTGATGAATCAAGACATTGTTGACAGCAAGCAAGGAACAAAATGATGAACTTTGGCACAGAAGATTAGGACATTACAGCTTAGACGGAATCAAAAAACTCATCAAATATGATCTAGTGGAAGGTTTACCGAAGATGAAATCAAGACTAGACAACATCTGTGAACCATGTGCAAAAGGAAAGCATGCAAGATCCTCCTTCAAATCCAAGACAATAGTCACCACCTCCAAACCACTAGAACTGCTTCATATGAACTTGTTTGGACCAATGAGATCAACTAGTTTGGGAGGAAAGAATTCGGATTTGTTATAGTTGATGATTATTTTAGATATACATGGGTATCATTTCTTGAGCACAAAGATGACACTTTGATAGCTTTGTGAAGTTCAGCAAGTTAGTTCAGAAAGATAAGAAGTTCAATATCATAAGTATTCGATCAGATCATGGAGGAGAGTTCAGAATGACAGGTTGCAGAATTCTATGATGATCTGGGGATTGAACACAATTTCTCAGCACCAAGAACACCACAGCAAAATGGAGTAGCTGAGAGGAAGAATAGAACACTTCTAGATATGGCAAGAACAATGTTATCTGAGTATAATCTTCCAAGATATTTCTGGGGCAGAAGCTATCAATACAGCTTGCTACATAATCAATAGAGTCATGATCAGACCCATTCTGAAGAAGATTGCATATGAACTCTACAAGCAAAAGAAGCCCAAGATTAGCCATCTCAGAACTTTGGATGCCCATGCTTCATTCACACATAGTAAGAGAGATATTGGTAAGTTAGATTCCAAATCAGATGAAGGTATCTTTTTGGGGTGTACTTCTAAACCCAAAGAATATAGAGTTTTAACAAAAGAAGTTTATTAATTGATCAAACTGTATATGTAATTTTGATGAATCTAACCCTTCTTTGAGAAAGGAAATTGTTAGTGATGATGAAGATACAAAAAATCTTTCCAAGAAACTGAAGGAAGCAACCATCAAGGATGATGAAGATCCACCTTAGAAGAACTGTGACAAAAAGATATCATTCATGATGATCTTCCAAAGGAATGGAGATACAAAAAGGATCATCCAAAAGATAACATCATTGGAAATCCATCAGTTGGGGTAAAAACCAGAGGTAATACCAATCCTTGTGATTACTTAGCATTTGTCTCTCAAATAGAGCCGAAGACAGTCAATGAAGCACTATCTGATGAATCTTGGATTTAGCCATGGAAGATGAACTTAATCAGTTCAAGAGAAATTAGGTCTGGCCCTTGTTCCTAGACCATCAGATCATCCTGTGATTGGCACCAAATGGGTGTTCAGGAACAAAATTGGATAAAACTGGTGTTATCACTAGAAATAAAGCTAGACTGGGTACTCAAGGCTATTCCCAAGAGGAAGGCATAGATTTCGATGAAACGTATGCACCAGTTGCTAGACTAGAGGCTATTCAAATCTTTCTTTATGCAAGCACTAGATTTAAAACTTTTCAAATGGATGTGAAATCAGCTTTTTTGAATGGTTTTATAAGGAGGAAGTTTATGTAAAACAGCCTCCTGATTTTGATGATCTAGATTTTCCAAATCAAGTTTTCAAATTGCATAAAGCTTTATATGGTTTAAAACAAGCACTTAGAGCCTGGTATGAAAGTCTTAGTGTATTTTTATTAGATCAGTTTTATTAGAGGTCAAGTAGATAGTACTCTCTTTATTAATCTAATGCCAAAAAATATTAATTGTACAAATCTATGTAGATGACTTATCTTCGGATCTACTGATGAATCTCTATACAAGTATTTTGAAAAGCTAATGCAGGGAGAATTTGAAATGAGATGGGAGAACTCAACTACTTCCTTGAACTACAAATCAAGCAAAGCAATGAAGGAACTCATATCAGTCAGGTAAAATACACCAAGGAACTATTAAGAAGTTTGGATTTGAGAATGCTAAACCACTGTCCACTCCTATAAGCACATCAACCAGGTGGATAGTGATCCAGAAGGTAAGAAGGTAGATCAGAACTCTATAGACGTATGATCGGATCACTGCTCTATTTAATCGCAAGTAGACCTGATTTTTATTTAGTGTATGCATATATGCAAGATATCACTGATCCTAAGGAATCTCACCTAATATCAGTAAAAATAATATTTAGATATCTAGCTCATACTCATAACTTAGGTCTATGCTATCCTAAAACCTGTGAAAATAGGTTTTGATATGGATATTTGGATGCTGACTATGTTGAATGCAAAGTGGATAGAAAATGCACCAGTGGTTTTGTCAGTTCTTGCAGGATGCTTGATTTCATGGTCTTCAAAGAAATAAACTTAGTAGCTCTATCAACAGGTGAAGCTGAATATGTAGCTGCTGGGGCTATTGCACTCAACTCCTTTAGATCAAACAACAACTTGAAGACTATGGACTACCATCAAGATCATTCCATTATTATGTGACAACACAAGTGTAAGGCCCAAATTTTGTCCTTTTATTTGATATCATGTATGGATTCGTGGTTGTGTGTAAATATCATGTGTGCAATATGTAGGTAACTATGTACATATTAGCTAGGTGTACTTAGTGTGCATGTGCAAATTAATTGTAAATAGTGGATGATTGCATGGTTTAGTAGTTGTGTATATTATACTATATGTATTGCATGCATATACATAGTGTACATAGGGTTTTCTGCATGGTTTAATGCTCTGGCCGAAGAGCAAATTGGCATCACATGGATGGATGTCCATGTTGAGTAACGTCCATGTCGATGGATGCCAACTATGAGGTAAACGGCCATGGATGTGGACGTCTACTTCTCTGATTTTCTGTGTGCAGCAGACCCCGAAATTCCGGGTTAGCTTGCTCACCGATTGGGGAGATGTCCCCACGGCTCTCAGCCTTCACATCAGGCCCTGCGTGAGACAGAAGGTCTCTCTTATAAAACAACCCCCTTTGTAACCTGCAAGAGCTCTCTTGGCTCTTTGCAAGGAGAAAGAAACCCTAGCTGAGAACAGGAGAAAACTACCTATGCAAGCTTTGATCTGGCGGTTTGAAGCTTCTCCCTGCAAGCTATTGCAACTGGAGGACAGTGTGGACGTAAGGGAAGGCTTCCCCAACCTCGGACTGGTGGCTACTTCGACCTAGAACCAGGGAAAGCTTTTATGGAGACTTCTTGGCACTGCCCAAGGAGAGCTTCATCACCTATTTTCGTCCCTTTGGAGGTTTTTAGAAAGGCAAGTAATCATCCCCATCGTCCATGTGTATGTCTAGTAGGTCTTAGGCATTTTATGGGATTATTTCGTGTCCTGGAACCCCTACATTCACCATTATTTGGAGTTCGGTCTGTGTTTTGCACAGACAGAACTTAACAGCAAGATCTCTTGCCGTTAGATCTTGGTTGGCGGCAGACGATGCTGCCGTTAACCTCCTTGAATGGCCAGACTTTGCCGTTTAGTTCTTCAGGACAGAACAGTGAGCTATTCTTCCTTATATATGATTATTTTTTTGGATTTCATCACATGAGGATATACTGTAAATGTTATATGTTATGTAAAATAATAAAGGAATGTGTTGTGAGATTTCTATGCATATTTTGTAATTTGTATAAATGCTAGAATTATGTGAAATGCATGTGAGATAAAGATCTTGGTATGGTAGCTTAGTATTCACATGATCCATGTGTAATTGATTTCCATAAATTTTCAGACGATGTGTATGTATGTCAGTCCTTGTCCTGAAATTTGGAAATTGCCCATGATTATGAAATTTGTTATAATTTTTGTATTGGAAAATAAGGAGCATGTGTAGGTTGTTTTTATGTTTCAGTAAATTGTATGATAAATTCGGGGAAAATCTTGTGATAAGATGAATGTTAGATGCCGTTAGTGAACTGTTAAATCCAACCTTGACACTGTGCTTCTATGATAAACTGATTTATGAATGGCATGTGAATGAGTATTTTAATTTCTGTAAAATCAACGTAGCTCAGAAAAATATGAGAATGTGTATGTGTGATCTGAAACCTGCAAACAACATGTGGTTAAAATTCGTGTGTTTGGGCAACAGTAGATGACACTGTGAAATTTTCATGTAAAAGTGAGTGATTAAAACATGCTTATTATGGTTAGATTGTTAATGAGTTTCCAACATGATTAGTGTAGATTCCTGAGTGTTTAAACTCTGTTAATAGTAACATCATGCTAGGGAAAACTGAACCATATGCCAAATGGTGAAATGTAAGTTATTTGTCCAATTGTGTGAGAACTATGTGTATAATAAATCGGAAAATGTGTAAAATGTGTCGTGTATGACACTGCTTCCATAGAGGGCTGTGGAACCGTACTGTGGAAAAGTCCCCACGGGAATATTCAATGTGTTAAAATCCTATGGGCATTAGGATGAAATCCTGGAGGTGGACAAGTACCACTGGTTAGGTGGAGAGTTCTTCTCCCGGTCTGTGCGTACCAAGAGCCGTCGCTGTGTTGCCTAGGTGGCGTTTATGTGTTATGTTTATGTGAATGTGTCCTTCTAGTGGTGGTTTGGACTATGTGTCATGGCATCTAAATGTGAAAATGTGAATTGTATATGTGTAAATTGTGTACTGTGAACATGTGTATATGTGAAATGTGTAAAAGTAAACAATGTGAATGTGTAAATGTGTGAACATGTGAACCCCATGCGTTAGAATGTGAAATTGTTATTTATGATATGAAAATTTAGATTCATGTCATAACAGAAACCTTAATGTGTTTATAAAAATATTTTACATGTGCAAAAATATGTAGAATCCATGTTAGGAGCATTCCTTTTATGTGTGTGAAAATCACATGCTTAATTTGCTATCATATTGTAGCTTAAATGTAAATGTAGCTCTCATGTGGATAGATAAGTAGAAAGCATATGGTAGGTATTTTAATTTGGAATGACATAAACCCTGTATCATGTGTTGTGAATTATGTAGAAATATCATGACAGGTTGTTTCTTATCATTGTTTCAACCATGCTATATGTTTTGACTTAATGAAATTGAATGTAGGACTTACTTGTGATGTATGCATGTATGATGTGTATGGAATTTCTTGCTGAGTCTTTTAGACTCACCCTTGCTTCGGCATACAGGTTTAGCACGGATCCTACTTTCTTGGAGGAGACCGTTGAGAGCGACTCCGAGCGAGGAGAGTAGTTGTGGTGGATTATCGACTTGTACTTTCTTTTCATAGTATGTAATTGAGACTTATGTAATTGAAGCTTATGTAAATGTGGATGAACAATGTAATTTGAATTTTGTATTTCATTATGTGGACTTAGTTCCTTAAATTGCTATATGGATCATGTATGTTTAATGTGGATGATGAAATGAAAAGACAATAGTTCTTTACTTCCGCTACTCTGTATTCATATTTGTGTACATCTCAATCATGTGTGTTAGTGCTTGGGTAAATGTCCCACTGTGATGAGACTCACTATACCGACGTGGATTGGTATAATCGTACCGATATAAGGAGGGTCGTCGCAGAGATTGGTATCAGAGCCCGACTAGTTGAGATTGTACATAAATATACATAGTCATCATCTCCATACATGCTAAGTCTTTATAGAGTTGTCCACATGTGTGAATTGATAATAATGAATGAAAGATAGATAAGAAAGTGGTTAGGGCTAAATAACGTATTTCTGATAGTGATTAAATTAATTGCAGCTTATGGCTTCACGCGGTAGACGTGGTGGTGTACCTACTCACGATGGCGAGAGGAGGAGAGATGAGCCTAGGCATGAGGAGCAGACTAGCAGCAGGCCCCGGCACCTCAAGGTCCTGTACTTCCTCCACCGCCACCTGTGGATATGGAGTGTTCATGCAGGGTCTAGTGTAGGCCATGCAGACGCAGGCCCACACCCAGGCTGCACTCCAGATCAGATGGAGGCTCAGGTTGAATAATAAAAATAAAGAGTAGTTTGTTTTATTTAATTGCATGATGTTGTGTTGAATATGCATTGCTTGTTGTTTGTTGTAGCAGGCCCAGGTTCCAGTTCCCCAGGCTCAGGACCATGGTGGACCCTCCATCATGGAAAGATTCAAGAGGATGTTGCCACCCTCTTTTAGGGGGAGAGCGACCCATTACTAGCTGAGAGCTGGATGAGGGAGATCGAGAAAATCATCCGGGCTGTTAGGTGTGCGGACGAGGACAAGGTCACTTTAGCCACCTATATGCTACAGGTAGTGTTAGTTTTATATGTTTGCTACCCTGTTAAATTAGAGCTGTTAGTTGGTGCTTATGAAGGTTGTGTTGCAGGAGAGAGCTGATGTCTGGTGGGCTTCCTTACTGCATACCAATTCGAGGACGGTGCTATTGATGCTGCTTGGGACGCATTCGTGAGGCTCTTTCGGGCCAAGTTCGTCCCCGAGCATATCCCGGACAGGATGGAGCAGGAGTTCCTTTCCTTGACTCAGGGCTCCAAGACTGTACTCGAGTATGAGGCCAGGTTTGCTGAGTTATCTAAGTATGCACCTCACATAGTAGCTGATGAGCGCAGGAAGGCAAAGAAGTTTGTGATGGGCCTTAAGCCAGCACTGAGGACGAGGCTAGTGGCATTCGATCATCGTACCTTGGACGAGGCCCATAGTGCTGCTTGTAGGCAGGAGGGTGAAATGGAGCAGTACCTCGAGGAGAAGAAAGCTTTGCAGAAGAGACCTGCGACCCCTTTCCAGCGGCAAGATAAGAAAAAGGTAGCGTACCAGACACCGCAGCGTCCAGTGGCAGCCAGCAGTACTCAGGTACCTTCTCAACGTTCCCCTGGTGTGAAGAAGGAGTGTCCCCATTGCGGGAAGACACATAGTGGTACGGAGTGTTGGATGGTAGCGGGAAAATGCTTAAAGTGCGGGAGCAGCGACCACAAGATCAAAGATTGACCAAGACTTCAGTAGGGAGTCCAGCGCGGAGCGCCAACCCCAGCAGCGGTAGCAGCAGCAGCGCCATCTACAGGAAGACCAGGAAGGCCTCGAGCCCCAGCTCGAGTGTTTTCCCTAGCATGAGAGGATGCCGAATAGGTGGAGCATGTCACCGAAGGTACGGTTTTATTTCTAGGTGTGCACGCTCGGGTTTTGTTCATACGGGTGTCACTCACTCGTTCATTTCCGGCGGTTCACTAGGCAGTTAGCTCTAGAGTCAGGCGTAGAGTCTGAAGATTTATAAGTCCTGTTGTCTGTACACACACCCGCAGGTACGGTATCGACTGGGAAGTGTATTTCGTCGTTACCTGTGTGCATTGAGGATAGAGTCCTGGAAGCGTGTTTCTTCTTGCTAAAGATGAAGGACTTTGATGCTATTCTTGGTCTAGATTGGCTAGAGGAGCACTATGCGTTAGTAGATTGTCGTCGGAAGAGGATTGTTTTCTGCATTCCTAGTGAGGACGAGTTCTCTTATCCCTTGCCAAAACTTGGCGGGAAAGTTGGTCATCTCTGCCATGAAGGCGATGCGCATGGTAAAACAAGGGTTGTGACGCTTTTCTTGCCAGCGTAGTGTTGATACCCGAGGCTGGTGAGTCACCTATGTTGGGTTTTCCATATATCATGTTTTTGATGATCACATTAATATCCTTGACATTAATTTAATGCAAATTGATGTGCTAACTAACATGAAAAACACCATGAAAGTGATTGAGTTAAACATTGCCAAATCATACAATGTATCACTAACAATGTATTTGCATGTAGGTGCACAAGCATGAAAGATGGAGCATTGAAGAGGCATTGAAGAGATGAGTAAATATCACAAAAAACTGTTCACGAGGTGTATCTGTCGACAGATGCAATGTACCTGTCGACAGATTCATACAGTTATTCCAAGACAGAACTCAGGTTGCATCTCTGAGTGTACTGTCGACAGATGCAATGAACCTGTCGCAGATTCACACAGTCACCCAGGACAGAACTCTGTGTTCTATTCCTGATGCACCTGTCGACAGATGAAAATTGTCTGTCGACAGATACACTCAGAAATCCAGATGTTCTGAAACCAAGTTCTCAGCTGAGTCTGCCTGTCGACAGATGCAAGTGCACTTGTCGACAGACGACGGAAACATGAGATTTTGAGTTTCCAAATCTGGCCCCACTTGGGTGTTTCCTTCCTCCACGACCCCCACCTTTACCTAACACTATATAAGCATCCTTTTGGAGCCAAATTCACAGAGAGCAGCCTCCCATCCAAGAGCCTCCAAGGGACCAAGAGGAAAAGCCCCAAATTGCTGCTCTGCTTCAACCTTCTGCCCAGATCGTCATAAAATCGCCATCCATGCGAAGTTGAAGCCGGATCGTCATCAATTCAACCTTCTACATCGATCAATCTACATCCAATCGAAGTTTGAAGAGCGTTTGGACGATCCACAAGAAGAATTCCAACTGGATTTGTTCCCCAACTCTAAATTCTTCTCCATTTCATAATTTCCATTCCATCGTGTGTGTGTGGTTGTGCTTCGAGCATCCCTTGTGCTTGATTCACGAATTTATAGTTGTTCTGATCGTGTTTCATCAGACAACGTGTGTGTGGTGTGAGTTGTTGTGTTGAACTCGCTCATAAGCAGTCGTTTCTGCATGTGTGTGTGGACGGTGGATGTAGGATACACGAGTTGTGTACTCCGAACCACCTTAAATCATCGTGTTCTGTGGTTTGTTCGCGTTTTGCGATAGATGATTGGTAGGCACGGTGTCATACGCTTCGTTTGATACCCTGTTCTCAATAATATCAACTCAAGCTTTCTTAATCTCAATCAAATTCTAATCAAGTTTTCATTAAGATTGCTGTAGCACCGAAAAGAATCCATCAGTAATTAAAATTTGCGGTAATCTATTCAACCCTCCCCTTCTAGATTACCATATCGTGTTATTCCGCGTAACCCTTCAACCTACTCTTGCAGAGATCGAGGTAGTGCAGGATTTTCCAAACGTCTTTCCTGATGATTTGTCTGGATTGCCACCGGATAGAGAGATAGAGTTCACCATAGAGTTTCTTCCGGGCACCTCTCCTATCTCGAAGGCTCCATATCGGATGGCACCTGCGGAGTTAGCCGAGTTAAGGAAGCAGTTGCAAGAATTGCTAGTTAAGGGATTTATTCGCCCTAGTGTTTCCCCTTGGGGCGCACCTGTCTTATTCGTAAAGAAGAGGATGGATCACTTAGGTTATGCATCGATTATAGGAAGTAAACCAAGTGACAGTGAAGAACAGGTATCCCTTACCTCGTATTGATGATTTGTTTGACCAGCTGCAAAATGCATCAGTCTTTTCTAAGATCGATTTGCGATCTGGTTATCATCAGTTGAGGATCAGGAGTGAGGATGTGTCCAAGACGGCATTCAGATCCCGTTGTGGGCATTATGAGTTTTTGGTCCTTCCTTTCGGATTGACCAACGCCCCTGCAGCATTCATGGATCTCATTAACATGGTTTTTAGGCCGTACTTAGATAGCTTTGTTGTGGTATTTATTATGATGTGTTGGTCTACTATCCGGATGAGGCCACACACCGTCAACATTTGAGGGTATGTAGAGGTCTCCGTGAGCACAAGCTGTATACAAAATTCAGCAAGTGCGATTTTTGGTTGCGTGAGGTTCATTTTCTTGGCATGTTATCTCTGTGCTGGTGTAGCAGTTGATCCAGCAAAGGTCCAGGCAGTTATGGATTGGGAGACCCCCAAGACCCCTTCGGAGATTCGTAGTTTTCTTGGTTTGGCTAGTTACTATCGGCGATTCATTGAGGGATTTTCATCCATCGCCGCCCCATTGACTCAGCTTACAAGAAAGGGTGAGAAGTTTGTGTGGTCCGAGACATGTGAGAGTAGCTTTCAATTATTGAAGGCTAAACTTACTTCCGCTCCGGTATTGGTATTACCTAGTGGTGCTGAAGGTTTTGCCATTATACAGATGCATCTCATTGGCTTAGGTTGCGTACTAATGCAGTAAGGAAGGGTAGTGGCGTATGCTTCTCGCCAATTGAAGGAGCATGAGCGTAACTAGCCGACTCATGATTTGGAACTTGCGGCAGTGGTTCATGCACTAAAGATCTGAAGGCACTATCTTTATGGTGTCAGATTTGAGGTGTTCACTGACCATAAGAGCTTGAAGTATCTCTTCTCCCAGAAGGAACTAAACCTATGGCAGAGGAGATGGATTGAGTTCCTCAAGGACTACGACTTAGATCTTCAATATCATCCAGGAAAGGCGAATGTCGTAGCGGATGCTCTTAGTAGGAGGAGGTCTTTGCGCAGCAGGATTGGAAGATGTTGGAGGATGCGGCGTGTTCGATGACTGAGTTAGAGCCCTTATGTCAGGCTTTTGTGGCTCAGTTGTCCCTTAGGTTTTCGGTGTTGGATGAGGTGATCGAGCAACAGAAAGCCGACCCTAGACTCCAAGAGTTAGTGGGCAAGGCAGGCATCGCTCGTGATGAGGATGGTGTGATTAGATTCCACCACCGAGTGTGTGTCCCTGACATGGTAGATGTCCGGGAGCATGTTTTAGCAGAAGCTCATAGGTCGAGATTCTCTATTCATCCGGGTAACACTAAGATGTACCAGGATTTGAAGAGGTCTTTTTAGTGGTCTGGCATGAAGAGAGATGTAGCGGATTATGTATCTAGGTGTCTAGTATGTCAGCAAGTGAAGGCCGAGCGGCAGCGACCATCTGGTCTTATGCAGAAGATGGAGATCCCAGTATGGAAGTGGGAAGCTGTCACTATGGATTTTGTTTCAGGTTTGTCTCGATCTAGATGGTGTAATGACTCGATTTGGGTAGTCGTAGATAGATTCTCGAAGACTGCGCATTTCTTGCCTATGAAGAAGAAGCAGTCAGTAGAGAGCTTGGCTAGATTGTATGTCAGTAGCATTATTAGGTTGCATGGTGTGCCGAAGTCGATCATTTCAGATCGAGATCCGAGATTTACTTCGAGGCTATGGAAGGGTCTTTAGGATGCTTTAGGTTCGGAGCTGAAGCTCAGTTCGGCGTTTCATCCCCAGATAGATGGACAGTCTGAGAGGACTATCCAGACGCTTGAGGATATGTTGAGGGCGTGTGTGCTGGATTGGAAGGATGATGGGAGCGCCATTTACCTCTAGTGGAGTTCGCATATAACAACAGTTTTCATGCGAGCATTGGTATGGCTCCATTTGAGGCGTTGTATGGAAGGCCTTGCAGATCTCCTTTATGTTGGGAGGAGACCGGCGATAGGCAGTTGATCGATCCGGAGAGTTAGTTCAGGAGACTTCGGATAAGATTCAGCTTATCAGGAAGAGGCTTGTTGCGGCACAGGATAGGCAGAAGAGCTACGCCAACAACAGGAGGAAGGATTTGGAGTTCGAGGTGGGTGAGCATGTCTCTTTGAAGATTTCACTTACTCGAGGTGTCGTCAGGTTTGGCAGCATAGCAAATTAAGTCCAAATTCATTGGCCCGTATGAGATTCTCAGGCGTTTAGGTAGCGTGGCTTACGAGCTAGCTTTGCCTCCTGCTTTATCTAGTGTTCATCCCGTTTTCCACGTATCTATGCTGAGGAAGTATGTTCAGATCCGTCTCATGTTATTAGTCACGAGCCAGTGGAGATCTAGCTAGATCTGTCATATGTGGAGCAGTCAGTAGCTATTCTTGACCGAAAGGTCCAGCATATCCAGAACAAGAGTATTACGTCAGTGAAGGTTCTATGGCGAAACTTCTCGCGAGAAGAGGCGAGAGGCTACTTGGGAACTTGAGGATGCGATGAGGAAGAAGTATCCTCATTTGTTTGAGTAGTGTTGTTTAAACTTCGAGGACGAAGTTTCCTTAAGGGGAGAGGGTGTAAGGCCCTCGAATTTTGTCCTTTATTTGATATCATGTATGGATTCGTGCTTGTGTGTAAATATCATGTGTGCATATGTAGGTAACTATGTACATATTAGCTAGGTGTACTTACGTGTGCATGTGCAAATTAATTGTAAATAGTGGATGATTGCATGGTTTAGTAGTGTGTATATTATACTATATGTATTGCATGCATATACATAGTGTACATAGGGTTTTCTGCATGGTTTAATGCTCTGGCCGAAGAGCAAATTGGCGTCAACATGGATGGACGTCCATGTTGAGTAAACGTCTATGTCGATGGACGCTAACTATGAGGTAAATGGCCATGGATGTGGATGTCTACTTCTCTGATTTTCTGTGCGCAGCAGACCCCAAATTCCGGGTTCGGCTTGCTCACCGATTGGGGAGATGTCCCCAATGGCTCTCAGCCTTCACATCAGGCCCTACGTGAGACAGAAGGTCTCTCTTTATACAACAACCCCCTTTGCAACCTGCAAGGGCTCTCTTGGCTCTTTGCAAGGAGAGAAAGAAACCCTAGCTGAGAACGGAGAAAACTGACCTTTACAAGCTTTGATCCGGCGGTTTGAAGCTTCTCCTGCAAGCTATTGCAACTATAGGATAGTGTGGACGTAAGGGAAGGCTTCCCCAACCTCGGACTGGTGGCTACTTCGACCTAGAACCCGAGGGAAAGCTTTTGTGGAGACTTCTTGGCACTGCCCAAGGAGAGCTTCATCACCTATTTTCGTCCCTTTAGAGGTTTTTAGAAAGGCATGTACTCATCCCTGTCGTCCATGTGTATGTCTAGTAGGTCTTAGGCATTTTATGGGATTTATTTCGTGTCCTAGAACCCCTACATTCACCAATCTTTGGAGTTCGGTCTGTGTTTTGCACAGACAGAACTTAATGCAAGATCTCTTGCCGTTAAGATCTTGAGTTGGCGGCAGACGATGCTGCCGTTAACCTCCTTGAACGGCCAGACTTTGCCGTTTAGTTCTTCAGGACAGAACAATGAGCTGTTCTTCCTTATTTATGATTATTTTCTCATATTTCTTCGCATGAGGATATACTGTAAATGTTATATGTTATGTAAAATAGATAAAGGAATGTGTTGTGAGATTTCTATGCATTTTTTTTAAAATTTGTATAAATTGCTAGAATTATGTGAAATGCATGTGAGATAAAGATCTTGGATATGGTAGCTTACATTCACATGATCCATGTGTAATGGATTTCCATAAAATTTCCAGACGATGTGTATGTATGTCAATCCTTGTCCTGAAAATTTGGAAATTTTTCCATGATTATGAATTTGTTATAATTTCTGTATTGGAAAATAGGGAGCATGTATAGGTTGTTTTTAAGTTTCAGTAAATTGTATGATGCTGATAAATTCGGGGAAAATTCCTCTGATAAGATGAATGTTAGATGTAGGTTAGTGAACTGTTAAATCCAACCTTGACACTGTGCTCTATGATAAACTGATTTATGAATGGCATGTGAATGAGTATTTTAATTTCTGTAAAATCAATGTAGCTCAGAAAAATATGAGAATGTATGTGTGATCTAAAACCTGCAAACAGCTTGTGGTTAAATTTCATGTGATTTGGGCAACAGTAGATGACATTGTGAAATTTTCATGTAAAAGGAGTGATTAAAACATGCTTATTATGGTTATGGATTGTTAATGAGTTTCCAACATGATTAGTGTAGATTCATGAGTGTTTAAACTCTGTTAACAGTACATCATGCTAGGGAAAACTTAACCATATGCCAAATGGTGAAATGTAAGTTATGTGTCCAATGTGTGAGAACTATGTGTATAATAAATCAGAAAATGTGTAAAATGTGCCGTATGTGACACTGCTTCCATAGAGGGCTGTGGAACCGTACCATGGAAAAGTCCTCCATGGAAAGGTTCAATGTGTTAAAATCCTATGGGCATTAGGATGAAATCCTAGAGGTGGACAAGTACCACTAGTTAGGGTGGATATTCTTCTCTCCCCGGTCTATGCAGTACCAAGAGCTGTCACTGTGTTGCCTAGGTGCCGTTTATGTGTTATATGTTATGTGAATGTGTCCTACTAGTGGTGGTTTTGACTATGTGTCACGGCATCTAAATGTGAAAATGTGAATGTGTATATGTGCAAATTGTGTAGTGTGAACATGTGAAATGTGTAAAAGTAAACAATGTGAATGTTTAAATATGTGAACATGTGAACCCCATGTGTTAGAATGTGAAATTGTGATTTATGATATGAAAATGTTAGATTCATGTCAAAACAACAACCTTAATGTGTTTATAACAATGTTTACATGTACAAAAATATGTAGAATCCATGTTAGGAGCATTTCCTTTTATGTGTGTGAAAATCCCATGCTTAATTGCTATCATATTGTAGCTTAAATGTAAATGTAGCTCTCATGTGGATAGATAAGTAGAAAGCATATGGTAGGTATTTAATTTGGAATGACATAAACCTTGTATCATGTGTATGAATGATGTAAAATATCATGACAGGTTGTTTTTATCATTGTTTCAACCATACTATATGTTTTGACTTATGAAATTGAATGTAGGACTTACTTGTGATGTATGCATGTATAATGTGTATGGAATTTCTTGCTGAGTCTTTAGACTCACCCTTACTTCGGCGTATAGGTTGCAGTGGATCCTACTTCCCTCGGAGGAGACCGTTGAGAGCGACTCCGAGCGAGGAAGTAGTTTGTGGTGGATTATTGACTTGTACTTTCTTTTCATAGTATAATTGAGACTTATGTAATTGAAGCTTATGTAAATTGTGGACGAACAATGTAATTTCAATTTTGTATTTCATTATGTGGACTTAGTTCCTTAAATTGCTTATGGATCATGTATGTTTAATGTGGATGATGAAATGAAAAGATAGTAGTTCTTTACTTCCGCTACTCTGTATTCATATTTGTGTACATCTCAATCATGTGTGTTAGTGCTTGGGTAAATATCCCACTGTGACGAGACTCACTATACCGACGTGGATTGGTATAATCGTACCGGTATAAGGAGGGTCGTCGCAACACAAGTGCTATAAATCTGACGAAAAATCCTATGTAGCACTCGAGGACAAAGCATATTGAGGTTAGATATCATTTTATTAGAGATCATATAGAAAATGGTAATATTAGTATTTCATTTGTAGATACACAAAATCAGTTAGCTGATATCTTTACAAAAGCCTTACCTGAGAGAGATTTACATCTCTTAGACGGGACTAGGTATGTGCAATTTGTAATAGATTTATCTGTATATAACTGCTATAAATAATCTACTTCAGAATAATACTATTATCTCCTCGCTTTATTAAGTAAATATATTTGCTCTTGTGCTATCGTCATCGCCTTTTTGTCATTTTCTGTATTATTGCTCCCTTTTTCAAAAGTTACTTGATGTCTCTATGTTGAGAAGGGATTCATCTCACCGATTCTCTCTCTCTCTCATCCCTTTTGACTCCAAGGTCTACAAAACCCTCCATCGACTCTAGAACCTTCTTCCCATTCTCTGAGGATTTGACTCTTCCCGCTCAAATTTCTTGAGGGTACTTGTTCCTCTGCCTTCCACGATCCCTTAGAACCATCTCTTGATAACTTCCATGGCCGCATCTGGGAGCTCCGACAGTTTGGGTGGTTACAGCACCTCTTCCTCACGGCAGATCAACTCGAGTGATTCCAAAATGTGAAGATCAAGATTGTGGCAACAAGGTAGTAGATTTGGATGATTTGAAGAAGCATGGTATGAGCAGTATGATTGAAGCCCTTCGGAGTTTAAATGGACAGGGGTTGTACAGTTTCTGAACCAAGTTACCCGCATCTGGTCAAGGCATTCTATACATGTCTGAAATCCGAAGAAGATGGGTCTCTTACCTCCCTTATCAAAGGTAAATCTATTCACAACACTCATGACTTGTTGGAGAGGCTATTTGGTGT
>JACBKR010004751.1:0-22031 GCA_014218235.1 Colocasia esculenta | reverse complement strand
TGACGAAGAAGATTTCATAGATCTGCAACCAGCTCCCCAAGAAATCGAGGATGGTGGACAAGCCACTATTGATGAATTAATTGAACTCAATCTCGGGAGTCACAAGATCCCGGCCAATCTTTATCAGTGCCATTCTTGATGAACAAGAAAGGCAATCCTATCAAACTCTTCTACTGGAATTCCAAGACTGTTTCGCTTGGAATTACAAAGAAATGCCAGGACTGGAGCCATCAGTTGCTGAACATGAATTATCCATACTGCACACGGCCAAGCCTGTCAAACAAGCTCAAAGGCGTATGCGCCATGAACTAGAACTGAAAGTAAATACTGAAGTCGACAAGCTTTCTGAAGTAGACTTCATCGAGCCATGCATATATCCAATATGGCTCGCCAATATTGTTCCAGTGAAGAAAAAGAATGGTCAAATCCGGATATGTATCGACTATAGGGACTTGAATAAAGCATGTCCCAAGGATGATTTCCCAGTCCCAATTACTGAAACAATGGTGGATATGACCACCGGCTATGAAGCCTTGTCTTTCATGGACGGGTCTTCCGGCTACAATCAAGTCCAGATGGCAATCAAAGATAAAATTACACTGCATTCAGATCACCCAAAGGTATCTTCAACTACAAAAGAATGCCCTTTGGCTTGAAGAATGCAGGAGCCACATATCAAAGAACCATGACAAAAATATTTGACGAAATGATTCATGATATAGTCGAATGCTATGTCGATGATCTCGTCGTCAAAACCAAAAAACGGGAGGACCATCTATATGATCTTCGCCGTGTTTTTGAAAGGCTTCGTCAATTCAAATTGAAGATGAACCCTATGAAATGTGCATTTGGGGTTTCAAGTGGCAAGTTCCTGGGTTTCATCGTCAAATATCGGGGAATAGAAATAGACCCTGACAGAATCAAGGCGATCTAGCAATCGCCACCTCCTCAAAATCTGACCGATTAAGGTCATTTCAAGGAAGCTAGCCTATATTAGACATTTTATCTCAAATCTTTCAGGAAGATGCATGCCGTTCGGCAAACTAATGAAGAAGAATGCTCCCTTCATCTGGGATCAAGAATGCCAAACTGCCTTCAAGCAGGTCAAGGAATACCTTCTCGCTCCACCAGTGCTGGGGGCACCTATCGCGAAAGCATCTTATACTCTATATTTCAGCTATGGATGCTTCTCTGGGAGCTCTATTGGCACAAACAAATGAAGAAGATAAAGAGCAAGCTTTATATTATCTTAGCAGAAAGCTAATTGGTCCAGAACTCCGATATGCTCCAATAGAAAAAGTATGCCTAGCACTGGTATTTGCTGCAAAGAAATTGAGACATTATTTTGGCTCATGAAATTAAGCTCATCTCTAAGCATGATCCAATCAAATATCTGCTACGGCAACCCATATTGTCAGGAAGGCTCGCAAAATGGGCTTTGCTCCTCATGGAGTTTGATATCACATACATCCCACAAAGGGCAATCAAAGGGCAAGGTTTAGCTGAATTCTTGGCTGCACACCCAGTGCCGGAAATTCTCCCTTATCTATAGACCTCTTCGGAAGAAGAAACTCTTTCCCCTTCAAATGAAAAGATAATCAAGTCCAAGAAAATCCAAACTTCCAAGAAGTCATCACAATTGAATTACCCTCTTGGGAATTATATTTCGATGGAGCTTCTCGGACTCTCCACTATACAGATGGTTCTGCCGACCTCTCTACCGGGGCAGGTATTGTCTTGGTCACTCCCCAAGGAGGAATATTATACAATTCTTGTGCTCTCATGAAGCCACTCACAAATAATGAAGCTGAATATGAAGCTCTAATTATTGGGCTCCGGCTGGCTCTCGAAATGGGGGTCAAAAGTATACAAGTTATGGTGACTCACAGCTGGTCATCCGACAAGTGTGGGCCAGTATGAAGTTCGAAAAGAACAACTGCTTCCATACTATATCACGGTCATGAAACTCAAAGAACAATTCGACTTCTTCGACATATCTCATGTGCCAAGAAGTGAAAATCTCAAGCAGATGCTCTTGCTAAATTGGCCTCTGCCATAAAATTGCCTCCCGAAGGAGAATTGGACATAATTGTCCGTCATAGAAGACTCATGCCGAGTGTCCTCGACGACGAGTCTAATATGCAATTGAAGAAGTATATACTGCAGAAGAAGATACAGCAAATGGATTTGAAGATTGGGTCAGCCAATTAAAATCAAGAAGGTTGGCTACCTCCTAATCGAGCTCAGAAAGTTCAACTTTTACGAAGAGCTGCATCATATCAATTGATAGGAGAACAACTATATAGATTGATCCATGAAAGAAAAGGACCAGTCCTCCTCCGATGTTTATCTCTCAAGAAGCCAAAATCATGATGAAAGAAGTTCACTCCGGACTGTGTGGTGCACACCAAGCAGGAGACAAAATGAAAATCAATATCAAGTTAAAAAGTTTCTACTGGCCTACCATGTATGCGGATTGCATCCAATATGCCCGTACATGTCATCAATGCCAAGCCTTCGGCCCTGTGCCGAGAAAATCCCAAATATGCTGCATCCTACGGCGCCAACATGGCCCTTTGCAGGATGGGGAATGGATATTGTGGGACCATTCCCTCCCTCATCTCAAGGTCACAAATTTATATTGGCTGCCACTGATTATTTCTCTCGATGGGCTGAAGCTATCCCATTGAGGGAAGTGACGGGAGAAGCCGTCGCCAAATTCGTCAAGCAAAACATAATATACAGATTTGGGACCCCTCACAGGATCATATCTGACAATGGGTCACAATTTAGAAACAAAACAATATATGCCTTGGCAGCAAATTTCATATTAATTGGAGAACATCTTCCGTATACAATCCACAGGCAATGGGTTGGCAGAAGCCTTCAACAAAACCCTCTGCAAGCTGCTTGCCAAAATAATCGGCAATAGAAAGCGAATGGGGAGAAAAAGTCATGAAGCTTTATGGGCTTACAGAACTACATATAAAACTCCTACAGGATGTTCCCCTTCTCCTTAGTCTATGGAGCTGAGGCCATGATCCCTATAGAAATTGAAATGGCATCCTATTGATGGCAATTCAAAATGAATCTCAAAGCCAAGATCAAGTCAAATAGAGAAGAAGACTTGAAGAGCTCTCCAACCTAGAAGGAAGGCGACTCGAAGCATACAAATCCCTCCAAGTATATCAAGCCAGAATGGTTCTGCACGTTTGACAAATTGGCAAGACCCAGAGCTTTCAAGCAAGGGGATCTTGTCATGGTCAAATGCAGAGAAGCAATGGCAAAAAAAAAAAAAAATCGTGCGGCAAATTGCAGCCTACTTGGCTTGGCCTATACATCGTCACCTCGGCATATGAAAGGGGGCATACATGTTGGTGGACTATAAAGGTAATGTGCCCTTTCCCCCACTCAACGGAAACACCTGAAATTGTACCACGCGCCAGAACATGAATTCTCTGGCCAGCCACCAAGACAAAGAAAAAAAACCAAACCAATCACCCAAAAGGCATGAAGCCCAAAGAAAATAAAAAAAATGATGAAATGAAGTTTGCCATAGATGGGGCAAAGGAATCAAAACTTCCACCTGTCCGTCATATACCCCAAACTTGTCAGTCCTTACCAAGCGTGAAGCCAAGGGCATTCCATGTACAAACCCAAATCAAATCTTGACCATAGCCAACAAACCAAAAAGGTAGGCTATGCCAAATCCATATCCAAAACCATAGCCAACAAACCAAAAAGGTAGGCTATGTCAAATCCAAAATACCAAAACCATAGCCAGCAAACCAAAAAGGTAGGCTATGTCAATCCAAAATACCAAAACCATAGCCAACAACCAAAAAGGTAGGCTATGCCAAATACCAAAACCATAGCCAACAAACCACAAAGGTAGGCTATATCAAATCCAAATACCAAAACCATAGCCAGCAAACCAAAAAGGTAGGCTATGCCAAATCCAAATACCAAAACCATAGCCAACAAACCAAAAGGTAGGCTATATCAAATCCAAATACCAAAACCATAGCCAACAAACCACAAAGGTAGGCTATATCAAATCCAAATACCAAAACCATAGCCACAAACCAAAAAGGTAGGCTATGCCAAATCCAAATACCAAAACCATAGCCAGCAAACCAAAAAGGTAGGCTATGTCAAATCCAAAATACCAAAACCATAGCCAACAAACACAAAGGTAGGCTATATCAAATCCAAATACCAAAACCATAGCCAGCAAACCAAAAAGGTAGGCTATGTCAAATCCAAATACCAAATCATAGCCAGCAAACCAAAAAGGTAGGCTATGTCAAATCCAAAATATCCAAAACCATAGCCAACAAACCAAAAAGGTAGGCTATGTCAAATCCAAATACCAAAACATAGCCAACAACCAAAAAGGTAGGCTATCAAATCCATATCCAAAACCATAGCCAGCAAACCAAAAAGGTAGGCTATGTCAAATCCAAAACACCAAAACCATAGCCAGCAAACCAAAAAGGTAGGCTATGTCAAATCCAAAATACCAAATCATAGCCAACAAACCATCAAGGTAGGCTATGCCAAATCCAGTTCCAAACTCATAGCCAGCAACCATAAAGGTAGGCTACCCTAAAACAAAGTCCCACCAGCAAACCATCATGGTAGTGACATCAAGTTCAAATTCCAAGTTCATATCCAAGGCCATCAAGGCAACTCATATTCAAATACAATTCCAAATATAGCCACAAACCATCAAGGTAGGCTGAACCAAATAGAAGTCCGAAATCCAAAAAAAAAAAAAACCAAAACCAAAATCAAAATCAAAAACCAAAACCAAACAAAAACCAAACCAAAATCAAAAACCAAAACCAAGTCCAGAACCCAAATCAACCTACATCCTACATCCAAAATCCAAAAGCAAATCAAAATCTCATATTCCTCCAGAATATCACAAGATAAACTGACATGTCCATATCCAAATCAAAAAACAAACCCAATCTCAACTCCAATACAAATCCAAATGTGAATCCCTTATCCCTGCCCCAAGCCATCAAGGGTGGGCGGAATTCGAACCCAAAACCACAAATCCAAACTAAAACTCCATGCCAAAGTCTATATCAATATCCAAAATTAAGCCTGAAACTAAAGTAAACCCAAATCTCATATCCATATTCAAACTCAAATCAAAATACCACAAAGGTAAACCACCACCCCTTCCACAATCAGACCATCATCCACTCCACATCCCAGATCACCATCCGTTTCAAAACCAGACCCTTACCCTTGACCATCTGAACCAGCCAAATCTTCAATAAAAAAAAAGAAAGAAAGGAGAAAGGGGTGAAAATAGAGATACCCCGATGGACTTGAGAGTACAATCCCTTGTATCTTAAGGGTAAAAAGATCAAAAGAATCCGGTGAGGCGAAAAACCGAAAGGGCGCTTCAGGCAAAAATGGGCAACCCCTCAACGTGAAAACCCGAAAGGGCGCGTTGGAAAAAGCTAAAGGGGGCCAGTCTTGGTGAAAACCCGAAAGGGCGCTAAGGCTGGTATGTAAAAAAAAAAATGAAAAACATGAATGAAATGAAAAGGAGGATTTCTCAGTCCTTCATTCATACATCCACAAAGTTATAAGTCACCACATTATAAACTTGCAGAGGGTGACATATACCACATCCAAAATAAAAAGGAGATCAAGGCAACAAGCCCAATATACAAGTGTTATGCTGTGAAACAAAGGCAGGAAGGCTCCTTCCTCTCCAGCCGTTCAAATCCAGATCCCTTATCCCGGCACTAAGCCATCAAGGATGGGCGAAATTCAAATCTCAAAGCCAAATGATAAACACCGCTCCAGAGCCCATTCAAAACCAAGTCCAGGGCAAATCATACCCGAATCTCATATCCATATTCAAATCCAAATCCAAAATACCACAAAGGTGACTCAAGTCACCCAACTTACTCATACCCAAACCCAATCCGCATCCAAAATCCAAATTCCAAATTCAAATCCAAATCCGAATTTCCAGTCATTGGCCAAATTCAAATCTCAAACCACATCCGAAACACATCATTCATCCACAACCAACCCTTAGCCATTCAATTATCCAAGTCAGTCAAGTCCTCACAGTCAAGTCAAAAAAAAAAGAAGAGAAAAAGAAAAGAAAAAAAGGGGGTTTAAAAATAGAGATACCCCGATGGACTTAAGTATACGGTCATTGTATGCTTGAGGGTAAAAAGATCAAAAAATCGGCTGAGGTGAAAACCTGAAAAGGCGCTTCAGGCAAAAATGGGTAACTCCTCAACGTGAAAACCCGAAAGGGCACGTTGGAAAAAGCTAAAGGGGGCCAGTCTTAGTGAAAAACCGAGAGGGCACTGGGATTGGTAATGTAAAAAAAAAGGAGATGAAAAAGAAAAGAAAAAAAAAAGAACAAGAAAGGAGGAAAATGAAAAGGAGGACCGCCATTGTCCTTCACCTTGTATTTACAAAGTCACAAGTCACTTTTTGTACAAACATACAAAGAGTGGTGATCGCTACATGAAGTCAAAAAAAAAAAAAAAAAAAAGGGGGGGGCAAGATAATGAGCTCAGCATGTAAATGTCATACTGAAAAGCAGAGGCAGGAAGGCTTTTTCCTCTTCGGCTGTTCAACTTCCTTAACTTTGGAGGCTGTCGACTGGCGGAAGTTCCTTCCGTTTCTTACATAGGCAGTTTCTTCTTCAGAATCTATGGCCTCATCTCTAGCCTCCTGATTCAAAGAAGCTCGCGTACCAACCGGGCAATGTTCTCCTCCCGACAACCATGCTCAACACCATCGTCACTCGCAGCATCGCCTACTTGAAAGGCAGAATAAGCTTGAAACTCCAAAAAAAGGGGCCCCTGCATCTCCCCAAAAGTGGAAAGAGAGGATTAGCCACAAATACAGAATATGAATCCATCATCCCCCAAAGAAGAGTTGATCACAGAAGATGGTCACCTGAATACAAGGAAGGAAAGTCAATATCAGAAAAGAAAACATCATCTTTAAAGACTGTATATGAGCTCAGTAAAGGAAGTCACCTGCAGGAGTTGATTCCATGGCAGAATATTCCTTGGCAGGCATCGGGATATAAGCCCCAACAGGAGCAAAAGAATACTGTTCCGTCGAGACTCTCAGCTCAGCAAATGCAGAGGCACCGTCATCCGTCACGGCTATCTCAAGAAAACAGACAGTCAAATGATGGCATTATCATCAATCTCAGGCATAAAATCGACAACTGCCTGTGAGGAATTCTCACGCTCCACTCACAAAGGAAAGGAGAACCTCCAGGCAAAGAGGCATGGCCGCCCGAAGCAATCGGACCAGCACTTTTCCTCATCTGTCTCGTCATCTGAGGTAGATAAGTCAAAAAAAAAGGGATAAGTGATAAATCAAGAAGAAAAGTCATGAATGACAATGATGAGAGAAGAAAAGAAAAGAAAAGAAAGTCACCGCCAGATAAGGCGGAATCCGCCACACTTTTTTTCCAGCTCTCTTGGGTCTGGAAGAAGAGGAAATATTCAAATGAGTTTCACCATTCCTGTCTCCAACAACTTCCGGAGCAAGGATGGTTGAGAATTCAAAACAGATACAAAAAAGGGAAGAAGAAAGATAGCCGCAAAACCAAGAAGGTTAGCCTCAGTACCGAATACCATGCCAAATCTCGGACAAAGCCAAGAAGACAAGATTCAAGAAAAAGATGTCAAATCCAATACAAGCAAATGCAAAAAGGCAAAGCTCAGGAAAGTGATATCGGATCCAACTGCGAATCAAGTCAGAATCACAAGTCAAAAAAATCTCTCTCAAATCAAGTTGTTGAGCAAAGTCAGAAAGACGAGTCTCACCAATTGAATCCTCAAGCCAGAAAGGAAAAATCTCTGAGATAAAATCCAGAAGGCAAAGACCCAGGCAAAGAAAGCCAAAGTCAGTTTTAAGTAAATCCAAGGAAGCGGAGCTGATCGCTCAGAACAAGAAGCATGACAAAGTCGATCGTTGTCCGAGGTTGTCGACTTCACAGTGCAAGTGCTGAAGTGTGTCAACTGTGGCTACAACTTTCCGATTCAAGTTTATTGTCAAGTCATGAAGATCAGAAGCACGGCTCGAAGAACGCACGGGACGTCCCCCTCCGCCTTCGGCGTCGGCGCACTTCCGTGGGGGGCATTTGTGGACACAAAAAATTTTTTAACCCCTTAACCGATGGGGCTACCATCGGTTAAGGGGATTATTTCCCCAAACGATGGAAGCACCATCGGTTGAGGGGAAATCCCCCTTTAAATCCCCTAACCGATGGGACTACCATCGGTTAAGGGGATTTTTCCCTTCAACCGATGGGAGTTCCATCGGTTGAGGGGAAATCCCCTTCAAACCGATGGAAGTGCCATCGGTTAGGGGAGTTTCCCCTCTAACCGATGGGAGTTCCATCGGTAAGGGGAAATTCCCTCTAACCGATGAACCCCCATCGGTTAAGGGGTCCCCCTTTCAAAAAAAATAAAACAAAAAAGAAAGAAAACAGAAAAATAAAGAAACAAAAAAAAAAAACACAGAAAGACAGAAAACAGGAAAACAAAAAAAATATATAATAGAAAATAGAAAAAGAAACAGAAAATAAAAAAAAAGGCCTAACGATGGAACCCCCATCGGTTAGAGGGTCTTTAACCCTCTAACCGATGGGAGTCTCATCGGTTAGAGAGTTTTTTTTTCTAACCGATGAGAGTCTCATCGGTTAGCTTTAACCGATGAGAGTCTCATCGGTTAGAGGGAATTTTCCCTCTAACCGATGGAACTCTCATCGGTTTAAACCCCCCCATCCCACGCATGTAGGGGGGGGGCCTTCCCCTATAAAAGGCCCCCCATCCCCCCATTTGAAGAGGTCGGCTCCGGGGAGATGCCGGCTCCTGAAGAAATTGCTGCCCCCCTCTTTTCTGAAATTCTGAAAGAATAGAAAATTCCAAAAGTCTCCGTCCTCTCTCAATCTCATTTCTTGTGTGAGTGAAGGTACCAAACTTCTTCCCCCGAGTTGAGAGGTTGTCCGTATGCGGCATCGGCAAACTTCATCGGCTAAAGTCCGCAATAGCGGCACTGGCCCTCACGGGCTATAGGTTCTAAATACCGTCCGTTCGGACATATGGTTTAGATACCTTTGTTATTTATGCCACCTCCCATCGAGTTTTAAACTCTCCGGGATGGTGTTTTGTGCTATATGCATATGTTCTTAGAGGAGACTCTGCCCAAGTGGAGATTCTGCTCGAGAATATATTCATATATTCACAGATTCGTATTTATATATGTGTTTCTTAGAGGAAACTCTGCCCAAGTGGAGATTCAACCTAAGAACATATCTATAAATTTCAAATCTGTGTTTATATTTATATGTTTCTTAGAGGAGATTCTGCCCAAGGGAGATTCTGCCCAAGAACATGTTTGTATATTCACAAATTGGTATTTTTATATGCATGTTTCCTAGAGGAAACTCTGCCCAAGTGGAGATTCCGCCTAAGAACATACCTATAAAACTCAAATTTGTGCCTATACACATGTGTTACTTGAAAGGAAGCCTGCCCATGTCAGAGTTTTCCCTCTAAAAACATATCAATATAATCACAAACTTTGTATTATATACATGTGTCCCAAGAGGAAACTGCCCAAATGGAGTCTCCGACTACGGACATGTTATATAATCATAAATTCGCAATTATATGCGTATACCTCTCAAAAGGGATTCTGCATATGCAGATGGTACCTTTTACCGGACATTCCACTCAAAAGGGAATACCGGTGAGAAAATATGCGTAAACTGCAAATTTGTGTTATACACATACTTTTTAAGGGCAAAATCCCTCCGGGCAAAGATTCTGAGGACACATGGATATAAGTACATGTTTATATGAATATATCTCCGTGAGGGCATTCCGCATAAGCGGAAACTCTACCAAAATAAATTTATGAAAATTGTGATAATATACACACATCCAAAGAAAAAGAGGACAGGACCCGAACTGTGACAGGACCCGAACTGTGACAGGACCCGAACTGTGCTCAGATACTCCCAGAGCAGCATGAATGCATACTCACAAGAACTGTGTTCGTATGGACAGTTTCCAGAAAGGAACTTCAAATTGACAAGAACGTCCATGGAGATATGTGCATACGTTCTCCAAAATCATACTCATACAAGTAAAGAAAATGAATGATGAATAAATGAAACGATGAACGAGGAGAAAAGAAATTCTGCCTCAATTCAGACTTCATTTAAAAGAAGGATGTTATAAAAGAATTATGTAGCAACTCTTCTAATACAGAAGTGCTACTTGAATCACAACTTCCCCCAAGTTCAGAATCAAATGCACGGTATATGCCTGTCTGCAATAATAATCCTCAGGTTTTCCAAAATAAAACCTTCAAACAACATCTTCTCAAAAAAAAGGAGAGGAGGGAGACCCCAAATGGGTTCACGGAAATATACCGTTCCCTTCTTAAAAGTCATATTTCGGACTCCACAAAGGTAGTTTTCAAAATGAAACACTCAAAGCAAAAGTATTTCAAAAATAACCAAAAGAAAAATGATACATCATGACCAGGATTTTCTAAAAAAATGTGTATTCTCTCATCCTTTTTGCTATGAATGGTATTCGGGTTAAAACTGGTGTTAAATAACACCAAGAGTCTTAACTCGATGTAAATGTAACATTGACTCGGTCGATGGAGACAGAGGTCCAGCACATGCTACCTCAATCACCTGATGAGTATAGATACGGGACTCAAGGAGTTCAGATAAAAAACGGCGCACCCTAGTCGCCCGTCACACGGGATCCCCGTCCATTTCATGGACAACCCTAGTCGCCGTCACACGGCATACCCGTCCGTTCCTCGGACATCATACCCGTCCGTTCACGGACATCATACCCGTCGTTCCATGGACACCCAAAAATACCTCTCCGCATTGCGCGGACTCTTTCTTCTGTCTGTTAGACAGACTGGCACGCCCCGCAAATCACGATACACAATCAAAGCATGTGAAATAATGAATACCCAAATGAAATGAATACATGAACCAGATAAAATCAAATGAGCAATCCAAAATCAAATGATATGTCAAAATGATATCTTTCCCGTGTCAACAGTGGATCGCACGTGAAATAGTCATAACAAATGTGTCTATTTTTCATGCAATTAGCATATTGGGGCATGTCTAGAATCGTGTGTGAGCAATCTTGTCTACGGAGTGAAAGGATCAGATCAGTTCGCTGAGTTGGCCATGTCCTGATCCTGATCTGAGATTCTGAAGAAAAAACATCGAACTTTAGTGCTTAGTGGACTGTGGAAGAATCAATCCAGAAATTTGACTTTTCTGCAAATGTTATAAGCATACTTTAAGTAATTTGAACATTATTAGGTTTTGATCATAGGCTTCCTGACTTAAAAAAATCATAGGCTTCCGTACACCAAGTATTGGGAGCTTCTTAAAAATTGGTCCCTCAATAAACAATAAAGTCTAGACTGTTGAAATAAAACATTTGACATAAGGAGATTTTCCTGACCTCGAGGTCTTCATTTGCACAAAGTTCTCTCAGTGGAGAGAGGCGAGTCTTCAAGAAGTGGAGGACAAGATGAAGGCCTCTAAATAGAGGGCAAGTGGCAGAGGATTCTGCTCCCTAGGTTGTTGTGGATCGAGTTATGACTTGGGGGGATTTAGAGTTTTAAGAGTTCAGGTTATATATTGGCTATTGATCAGGTGATATGTTCATCCTCTATATTTGTTAAAGAACTAGTTTTGCAATGTATTGGGTTTAAGATTTCTAATTTATATTTGAAATTTACGGGTCAAACTAATAATCATTCCATTGTTCTGTCTATCAAAGTTTCCAAGAGTTCTTATAAAATATTATAATACTACTATAAAATAAAAAAAACTTTGGATAATCTTGTATTCTTGTCATTGTATATGGAAACAAGTGTTTCCTACTTTCCTTTTTCTTATCATAAATTAAAAGCAAGGAAGGAAGGAATCAGATCTTTGGCCCCTGATTCTCACCGAGGCTTGGCTGGATCAGGTGGATCAGCTGTGGATCTGCCTCAATGGGCTGATTCCCCACTGGAATCAGCTGATCTTTGCCGATCCAACCAGGTCCCCGTCCCACTCCTCTCCTCCCCTCTTACTTTCAATATGAAAAAGTAAAAGAAAAGAATAAGATGCAGATAGAGAAGAAGAGAACATGAAGAAGAGAAGAGAAGAGAGAGAAGAATGGAGTACTTACCTGCTGTTGGCATGTTACCATTGTTATCATCATCTCTGTTGCTGGTGCTGCCTGCTGCCACTGCCTCTGCTGGTGGCTGATTCTGGTGTCTCCACCGCCACTTCTTCTCCTCTTCCATCAAGCTTTGTTTGCAAAGAAGCTTCTGGAGAGGGGGTTATAGGTTTCATAAGCAAAAATATAGAAAAGTCCTTTCCTTTAGTTCCAATTATTTAAACCCTAAAGACCCAATTCACCCTAGAAACACTTAAAACACACAAACATGGCTTGGGCTGACTCAATGCAGATCAGCTAATCCATCCGACCATGATCAGATTTTTGGTCCATCGATCCAATCTCGATTAGCAAGTATTCCTTGATAAAAAGGGGCAAGGACTCTATTCTTCAATTTGTAACCTCTTATGTCCTATAAACTTTTGATGAGGACAGATATATTGGATTTCCTTTTTCATTCCCAGTATCATGCATTGTAGAGCCCATATGATTTGACAAATCATGCATGCAAGATACAATATCTGTGCTAGCAGTTGAAGCAATGGAGTACTTCACTTACTAGTGGTTGCAGACTTGCAGTAGTAGACTATGGTTTCACCTAGTAGTGGCTGAAGTTATACACTATGGTTCATTCACCTACTATTGGTTGCAGTCATAGACTCTATGATGGACTCTGTTTTTAGCTACTAGTGGTTGAAGTGGACTCAGTCACTCATGGTGCCATTTATGCTTCTAGTGATGCCTTAAGAAACTTGGACATTTTTGTATGATTAAAACTGCCGATCTAGTCTTGCCTTTTGTTACTTAGTTTCATCAAAAGTGATTATTGTTGCTTTTTGTACAAGCAACAAAGTGGACCACGACCACCAACCCAAAACTTATTTTAGAGGCCCAAAGTGATGTAAGCATGAAGTGGCTCATGGACACCAGTAAAAGACCTGCTAACAAACCCAATATGATAGATGGGTACAGTGACATTATACTTACTAAGTTTTAATCTTGGTTACATTGACAAAATGATAAATTGTCATTGATATATACACACTGTAAATACTGTGTTCCTAACTTCGATGTATCTGTGAGATTTGATGAAAAATCATCTTGTTTTCCGATTGTGTCCGGCAACTTCTATGAACTCTTTTTCCTGAACACTTTGATTCACCAGTTCGACATTACTTATATTCACCAGTTCGACATTACTTATTACAAACCATCTAGGAATCAGGTGGACAATTTGATTTCCATTGCCATATGATACATTGATACTTGAAGTTCCTGGAGGACCTGAAGAAAATTCTGTGATATGTGTGCTGGTCCACGTATGTTTATGATACTCGGGGAAATGTTATCTTAATATAGCATTGCTCGAGTAATGTATGGCTTTTTGATCCATTTGCTACGTCTAAAGAATTCTGAGTGATGTCATATTATTCCAAGTTAGCTCAGACTCTCAGTTGGTTCTGGCTTCTGGGTGTGTGAGAAGGATTGGGTACCCAGGTTTCAAACTTCTGTGGGGATGGGTCTTCAACTTAAACCACCAGTGGACTACCACTTTGGTGTGGACCTCGAGAAAAGTTATATTCTTCTTTTTTATCTTTTAAAAAATGCTGTTGGCATTGCCCAATCTTGGTGGTAATCATGGGCAGATGGAACCCAACAATGCATATGCAGCATCTCAGAATCTTCATCTAGTTGACGTTTAGTTCCATTTTTAAATATCTTGCAAAACTAAGAGTTTTGGAAGTTACTTTCCTTAGATTTTTCTTCTTTTGGACGTGGATTGCAGAATCAGCTGATCCGGGAATTGGCCTTATCCGATCTGGCCGATTGAGGCCTAAACCGGCTGATTCTGGCTGGAATCGGTCCGAACTGGATCGGAATTGGCCCTGTCTGATCCAGGGGCCCGTTCGGATCCCCCGTTCCATGCTTTTGGAAGAAGTTGCATGGGTTTCCTAAACTCATAGATGCTGTTTCTAAACTTCTGTAATTAAATTGATACCCACTGCTTCTAAAATTAAACGTGAATCCTGGTTATAATAATGTACAAGATTAGCAGTTGTTGTCTTTCATGTGATGTCTTTTGCAGTTATGACAGTTTGAATATCTGTCTTACTGTTGTTACTATTTGAAAATTGAACCTGTTTTTGACTAGATCCTTGACAACTCACTGAATACACTTGCAGCTTAGAGAATGCTGGGGAAAATTCTGTGTGCCCTTGCTGAGATCACTCAGATCTATCATTGGTCTTTTCTACCCTGGGCGACTATGCACAGCAATTTCTCTATATAATGGAATTGACATAACGGTAACATTTGCCTGCATGTTAATGATTTGCATCACTAAATTGTTAGATATTCTTGTATCTTCATTGGTGTCTGTCTAAGGAGTTACTGTTTTTTAGACTGTGTCATCCCAAGAAAAATATGCTCTTCCCCTTTTTGAGAGAATTACTCAGAAACATTATTTAGGAGCAAGATTGAGTATTAGGAAACAAAGGAGAGTGGAGTTAAGGCCTGCAAAGGGGAGACGGGAAAGCATTGGAAAACAATCTTCATGGAGATTGTCAGCTTCCAGTGGTGGAGCCATGGAAGGCTGAATCGCCTGATCCATATTGGTATTGGTCAATTCCTGGCCAGACCCCCATGGCAATCCAATTCAATGTGGGAGGTTTGTGGATTGCCTGACTTCCAGCCAGATTGGCTGGAATCTGAGAGGATCGGGCCGGATCAGACTGGATTGCCTGATCCTAGGCTGGTCACCTACCGACCCGGCTGGGGTTTTGAAATCAAAAAAAAAGGGGGGGGGATGCCTTTTTTATAGGAAGGGGAGAGCCACATGGGGAAGGGAGTTCCTTTTTTATTTCTTATTCTTCTTTGGGAATGGGGAAAAGTAGGAAGGGGGAGGGGCACATGGGGAAGAGGGAAAATGGGAGGGGAGGTGTAACACCCCAAAATTTAATATCAAAATAATAATATGATATCAGAGATTAGAAAAGATTCTGATTCTTATAAAAGACATAAATGCTTACCAGATATGATCACTTACATAAAACATGATTACTCTTAATTTATGAATATTTTAATATTATTAATATAATTCTAGTACTATCTTCAGATGTGCACACTTCGATAGAGCGTCACCAGAAATCGGTAACAGAATTGAAATTTGACACCACCATAATTCTCAGAAAAATATATTGATTCTAGATATGGAAAAATCAAGAATTATTGGTGCACAGATATCTAGATTAACATGACCTAATGATTTTTGGAGTTATTTACATCTGACAAAAAATTAATTAAAAAATTAAACTAAAATCACTATAATTTGTAAAATGTTCTAATTAGCCTAAGTCTGAAGTTTACTTTAATTGGATATCATTTAGATATAAAATTAAGATCCTAAAGAAGCTTAAACAAATTAATTTGATTTTTCCATACACGTATATGGGTTTCGTGATGGCGGCTGTTGCATGTTGGCTTTTGGTGAAGCCTTATCCCAAATAAGAATCGTGGCTAGTAAAGAAGGCTTTGGAGGTGATGAGGATTCTCCTCATCTACGTAGTAGCAATGCAGAAGGATAGCCAAGTCCATAAAAGATCCTTCTGAACTTCTTCTGCATATTTTCTCATTCATTTCTTTCTATTTCCATACCTTCTTCACGCCACCAGGTCTTCTCCTCCTTCTCTTCACACCCCACCATCACTTCTTCTTGTACTCTCTCAACTCCTCTATCCTTCTTTCCCCACCATCACCACCGTACTCCGGGAGTGCTCTCTTCAGGAAGAAAGAAAGGAAAAGAGAGAAGGAAGAAAGAAGTAAGCATGGGAGAGGAAGTAGGAACAATGATGCAGAAATGGGAAGCTTAAAAGCTGTCTTGACCTGACAGTACTTCCAATGGATGGCCAGATTGGCCAATCCGATCTCATGCGTCAGGGTGATATCTGAGCCAATCTGATTCATTTTTCCATGGGTGTAGCAGTCAGTGTGACCAACAGAGGGTTGGTTTTCTGTGGAGAAGTTTTGTTTGCGATGATTATCATCATCATCCTCAAGCATTGGAAGGGAATTGTGGATCTTCAAATCATTTTTAGATGAGGTGATGACTTTATTATTTGAAGTCCAGGCAATCAATTGAGGACCATTGTGATGCTTTGGTGTGTTGGAACTATAGAACTGGCCATTAGAGCTACTCATCTTCAGTGTCTTGAATGAATAGGGAGATGTCACTTTGATGTCTGGTTGTCTTGTTCCTTGGTCTCAGCATCTTCAGAGGAATCTCAGTTCCCTTGAGTGTTGTATCATGGATATTGCAATGTCCGGGAGGCTGAATTTGGTCGAAGTATGGGATGAACCTTGTGTCAATGGCTGAGTGATGAAGAATGGGAAGTTTCGTCAATGCAGATTTATCTTTTTCTAATCTGGTGTCCTTCCAAATTGACCATGGATTGTTTATTGTGCTTGAAATTTACAAGGTTGTAGACATGCTCTTTGCAATGTGCTTGTGGAATTGAAGTAGGGACCTCAGCTTCTTCTGGATATTTGTTTTGGTCTTGATTCAGGATTCCTCTGCCACTGTGGGATGCTGAAGTTTTTCATGCTATTATGACACTTTGTGGGATATTGACGATGATGATGAGGCGAAAAGATGGTGGAAGAATTTACAGGTTACCGAATTGTAGGTGAAGTTGGATGGTGGCAATTGCTTGCAAGGCAACAAAAATTGAGGTGGAGGACCAGGAACTTTTGGATCCAAATGTTGCCAGAGTATCTGAAACGAGATGCAGAGCTCACAGAGAAAGATGGATACATGTATTGGTAGGTTACTCTGGCATAAAAAGCTTACAGCTGGAAGAGGGATCGCATCAGAGGTGAGGTCACAGGAAGGAGAAGAGGTGTTGTCCTTACTCCTGAGTCAACTCTGATTGTCAGGGTTGTGTTTCACTGTGTCGACTCAACCCTGCTCTCATTGTTCAACAAGAAGTGGGAGGTGGACAAAATAATGTAGCTGACTTATGTGTGATCTACAAATAATGTTTCCTAATGATACATCCACAACATTGTGTGATGCATGGGGATCTTTTTATTGAGTATAACTTAATAACAAAAGAATAAACATATGAATGCCCTCAATCCTTTCTATTATTTTAATCATGCATTATTTGTGTTAGTTTACATGCAAATTAGGAAGCAAAAACTTAGCAAATACATGATGTTGAACGATAGCTCTAACTTGTTTACCAGACTTTTATGTCGATCATTAATGCATCTATCATCTAACCATGCATTATTTGTCTTTTGGTAGATGATGATGCAGCTGGTGCAGTCTTCATGGATATTACATTGTAGTTGTAACAACGTAGGATTGCACCCATTGCTGCACTTTTGTCATCTGTATTGCATCCTTCGGTATTTAGTGATGTGAGGATGCATGAGATGAGCTGCGGTAATGAGGGGCCTTTAAAATGGGTGAGAATCATGGTTCCTTCTTTTAGAGAACTTTTTTATCATCTTTGCTTGCTTTATGTTGTAACATATTCATTATTTTACTTGATTCCTTTAATTCTCACGAGCAGCATGGGTTGGAAGCCAACATATCAGAATCTTTCTTTGCTAGTGTGGTTGTGCATATTATGCTCATCTTCCTTCTGTTTCAAACCTTTAAGCCTCAGTTTGGCAATGAGTTGGGGTTAGAGATAACTCCAACCCATGACTAAAGTTATGCAGGGTTAACTCACTTTTCAGTTTGTTTTCTTGTGTGTTAACTCAGTTTAACTACAGTGAGTTAACCCACTTTCTCTTTGATTGCTTTGGCAAGATAAAGTGAGTTAACCCACTGTTAATCCACTTTCATATCAAAAAGTGACTTGAAAAAAGAAAGTAGCAATTAATGTTGTGTTGGGAAAAGAGAAAGTAGCAATTAATGTTCTGTACCGCCCATGATGGCAGAGTCGGCCGACTCGGAGCGGAGTCGGCCGACTCTGAGTCGGGTTGGCCCCTGGCGACCCGACTCTGGGGGGGGGGGGGGGGGGGAACACCGACCCACCCACGGGACAGTCGGGACTGGTTTACTGTCCCGACTTGGCCCGACTCTGGCCGAGTCTGGCCCGACTCAGGGTCGGGATCGGCTGGGGCCGACCCAGCCACCCGACCCGACTCTGCCATCCTTGGTACCGCCTGGGCAAAAAAATAGTTAACTCAATAGGTTAACTCAAATCCACCTCCAGAGGTGGGTTGGAAAATTGTGAGTTAACTCACATCTGATCCACTTTTAATCTAACCCACTTGAGTTAACTTTTTTTTGTTACCAAACTACATTTTGAGTTAACTCTGAGTTAACTTTGAGTTAATTTTATGTTACTCGTTACCAAACTGAGGCTAATAGTTACTTGTTACCCTATGAACTATTGGAGTCTGCTGCCCACAAGAGGCCTCTGAAAGGAAGGTTCAGTGATTGTCATTGCTAAGTGACGAGGAGTACATCATTGACATATGAAGCATGGTATCTTGCGAAGAAAATGAAGTGAATACATGAAAATTGAAAGAGAGGATAGTCATACCAAATTATTTCATATTTATCTCCGTCTAGTCTAGTGCTTCCAGAGGCAAATTGTTAAAAATAACAAAAATGATAATTCAAATTGTTATATCATAATAATGATTCTCACTGCCAAGCAATCTTGTGCATGCAGCCTCTGTATGTATTTCTCCTTTTTTCTAATCCTTACTACTATTCTCTCAAGGTGGTTGGTAATTTGCTGAATGAAAAAATAAATTTCAGATGCAGGTGATATTTAAAATTTCTCTTTGTAGTATTCTCACTGTTCATGCTTTTGTTTGTTTCTTGGGTTTTGTGGGAGCAAATGATTTGATTGACTAGACTTTTAAAACCACCTAAGGCCTTCTAGGTGACTTCTGTGCTATTTAAGGCCTTCTAGGCAACTTCTATGCTACTGACATACATTTATATCTTTATGCTTCTTTCTTCTCATCTGTTTTCTGCTATTTTTACTTAGCCAACCTCCTATTTTTTGTCTGCCAGCCCTTGGTCCCTTCTCTTGGTCTCTTGATTCTCTGGCTCATCACAGAGATTTTATTGACTCAGCCACCCATGGAAAAAAGTATCGGATTGGCCCAGGGTTCTGCTTGGCCCGATCTCAATCCCGATTCGGATGATCCGCTAGAAGTCTGACCAATCTTGGATCGGCTAGATTAAAAAAATGTTTTTTTTTTAAATCAGGAAAATCACAAAAAATCAGGAAATATCTGTCTTCAATATTTACATGTCTATTTATGATATATGTAATCATACATATATATTTACGATGTATGAAACCTTATCTTATAGTTACATTAAATATATGATTGTATGTACATTAGCACACACATGTTTATGTATAAAGTGTTCATTAGGATGATATATATACTATAAAGATATAATATTAATTATGGTTGTACATTTAAGAGATGTATGTCATTTCATGTATATTGTATACATATATGAATGTGTAAATTTATTTATATGATTACATATATCATAACCACATATGCATACATATATGAATGTGTAAAATTTTCTTTCCGGGGGCACGACCCCCTTGAAGCCTCACAATGGGAGCTGCCCCTTGATCCCTGCGACCTGACCGCATAGGTCAATCTGTGTGTTCATTAAGCTCATATTCCAACAATGTGTGGGTATGCATATGCGGATTGACCTGTGTGGTCAGGCCGTAGGGGTCAAGGGGGCAGCTCCCCTTGCGGGGGTTTCATTGGGGCTGTGCCCCTAGAAAGTAAATTTTACACATTCATATATGTATACATATGTGGTTATGATATACGTAATTATATAAATAAATTACACATTCATTTATGTATAATTGTGTACAATGTATATGTAATCACATACATATCTCTTAAATGTACAACCATAATTAATATTATATCTTTATAGTATATATATCATACTAATGATCACTTTATACATATATATGTGTGTGTTAATGTACATACTATCGTATATTAACGTAAATATGATAATAATGTATATATATATATATATATATATATATATATATATATAATTATAATTTGTGTGGCGAATCGGCCGATCTGGTCCGATTCGGCTGGAATTTCTATGATCTAGGGGGCTACCCCCCTAGAATCTGATTGGCCAATTTATCCGATACAGAATCGGCCAATCCATTCCATGAGCCACTAGGCTCTAACTAAAGGTCACTGTAGATGCACCTTTTTGTTTTCTTAACTTTGCTTTGTTCTTCATTGGCCGTTTTAGCCTTAGGTTCATAATATTTTTTCTAGAATCATATGAAAATCATAAAATCAAGGGGTATAAACCCTGGAATGTGTAGAGAATCTTGGGTTTAATAGAGGACCAACTATGGTGACATTGACGATGGCTAAACTAAATTCCAAGTACTGTAACTTGCCAGCTTTTTATTGGATGGTAGTAACATGTATGATTTGTATTTGCATTTTGACACCTACTTTATGCTTTTATATGGGTATATGTAGTTGCGTTACACTTGCTTTTGTTCTTTTGAACCCTTAATTTCTCCCACCTCCCTAGCTCCCTATGTGATATCCATAAATCACTGACCATGTGTTCTTCTGCAGTTTATTCAGAAGATTCTTGATGAAGGCACTAAAAGTCCGCGTACCATTCGCCTTGCAGCCCTGCATTTAACAGGGTTATGGCTTTCATATCCCACAACTGTCAAATATTACATAAAAGAGTTGATGTTGCTATCTCTTATGGTTCTGGTAGATCGGCCTTTCTACATATCATTTCCTTAACTAGAAATATCTTGCTTAACCTTTACTTATTTATAGTTTTGCATTTTAATTTCATTATTATGTGTGAAATCTTTCTTTGAAGTGGCTTTTGATGAGGATTTTGAAGCGAACTATCTGAAAATCAGGAGGCAACTCTAGAAGTTTCAATGTTGTCTAAATGCCCAAATGCTGAGTTGGCTGAGGTAAGATGAAGAATACTTGTGCATCATGAGTTTCTAAGCTGGTATAGGCTTATGACTAGTTAGAGCTACTTTGAGCTTATATGATGCTGGCTATTAGAATCTTAATTTCCTAAATATTGCATATAAACTGTGGATATTTCTTTATTGTCATCTTCTTATTAAGAAAACACGTAGCATAACCAGCAAAGTCTAGTCTGCTCATTGGGAAGAAGGCTCAGATGTTATGTAGAAAAGAAGAATCTGATCAAGTTGGAAAACTCCATGAAAAAAACTTTTTAGGGATAATTGATTCTATAGCCCTATAATCTTGCATATTCTACTGTACACACTTATATCATTGATACCCCCATGTTATTGTTTTCTATCACCATATGGTTAAAAGAATATTTTATTGAACATGTAAAATATTAGACTTTAGATGTTATATAAGATAATATAAAAGATTCTAGGAGTATATGTGTTATTAGTTACTTATGCAAGAAGGCTAAATAAGGGTAGATTAGACTTGTTATAGCCTTAATCCATCTGAAATTAGGCTAAACAAATCATGGAAGGCAGAATCGGCCCGGATTGGATTGGGATCGGCTGATTCCGGATCGGATCGGCCATGGCCGTTCCAGGCCGATCGGTCAATTTGGATCGGGAATCGGCCCGGATTGGATTGGGATCGGCCCTGGCTGATTCCTGGGCTGATCCAATCCTGTATTCCATGAAACAAACGACAGGTAACAGAAAGGTTATGTAGGATGAAATATGGTGTATTGGTGGAATAATAATTCTGCTTAAATTTGCAAGT
>JACBKR010004750.1:0-22051 GCA_014218235.1 Colocasia esculenta | reverse complement strand
TTCTTGGACTGGGAGGTCTTCTGAAGGAACTTCAGTGTGGCCTGATGCCACAACACTTTCTCCCTGAATATCCTCTGCTACTGAATGCTCCCCCTCAATGGGAGCATCTTCCATCACTACATCTTCTTGAACTGATACTTGCTCCTGCTGGCTTGGAGCTTCTTCCATGACCACTTCTTCAGTGTGGCCTTCTGCCACAGATTCTGCTACATGAGGCTCACTTGCCACTTGCTCCTCCTGAGAAATGGAGTCCAGTGCATTCCTAAGTAGAGTGGCTACTTGGGAAGATGGAAGAGGATCCTCTGGAGATTGCCCAAAGGGCTCAATGAAGTCAGGAGGAATGTCCTCAATCCTTCTGCTGCCTTCTTCCTCTGCTACTGCTGGCACTGCTGCTGCTGGAACTACTTGAGCAATTGTTGTTGCTTCTGGCTCAACCACTGTCGCTGCTTCTGCTACTGGTTCTAGGTCCTCTTGGGCTTCACCAATGATGGCTTCACCCTCAACCGCACCAGTCTTTGACCATACACCATTCACAACTAAAAATCCACTCTTTCTCAAATTTTTGGACCTGATGGCTTGGCCCATTTTCTCAGAAACATCACTAACTACGCTAATGCCAAAATGCTGGAAAATTCTTGTCAAGAGATGGGCATAAGGTAGTGAGATATTCAACTTACTCTTGGTGTCCCACACCTGAGAACTGGCAAACTTCATCCTCTCAATTATTAATTCTGTAGTGTTAATTTCCTGGTTCTGGATGGCCCAGAACATCAGGTCTGAATCTGCCCTGGCGCAGGTAGAGAAAGATGCACTCCTAGGAACAATAATCTGACAAATAATGAAGTGCAATAACCGATTGAACGCACTAAGCTGGTTGATATCCAGCTTCCCATCCTTCAGCCTAAATTCTGGACCAATAATCCCTAGCCCCTTGACTTGAGTGTCCACAGAGTGGACTCCACTGTGACCAGTGGTGGAGACTTCAAACAGAGAGGCTAACAAATCCTTGGTGATCCTGATCTGGGTACCCTTGACCATGGATGTCAAGGTCCCATCAGCCTCAGTCTTCAAACAAACATAAAAAGCTTTCACAAGATACGAATAACTTACTTCAGACAAGGTTGCAATCTTCGTCCATTTTAACTTCTGCAAAGCTTCAACTAAACTGCCCATGCCATTCTTCTCTAGGTCTGCCAATCTACTGCCTTGTGACCACAAAGCTTAGCCTTGACTGACGTGAACCTAGCTTGCTGATCTGCGGTGAGGAACGCAGCTCCGTAGCCCCCAACGGTGCCGGAAATGGTTGTAGAGGCCATGGAATCTAGCAGGGAAGGTTCTGGAGGACTGGAAGGGTGATTGAGGAAGAACCCCTCAAGAAATTTCTGGCGGGAGAGGTTGAAGGCTTCAAATCTGAGGAAAGTCGATGCCGGGGTCGATAGGGTATCGCCTCAGGCAGGAGGACAAAAGAGATAAAGAGAGAAGAGAAATCGTTCCCACACAGATTCTAGGATTTGAAATAAGGATAAAAGCTTTTTCGAAATGGGATGTGCCTTTATGGCGGAAAACGACAAAACTTCAATTTGAAAGAAATAAAGAGTTACAAATAACGAACCGACAAAGAGTATTTACGCCAGATAGGATAAATGAGAGATAATTGAGATATTTTGCTCACTTTCAAGGAGAATAATTAATTTAGGCTCTGAAAATTAATATCCAGATTTAGCAAATAAATCTTTCACAATTTGCACATGCCTAATTCCCTTCTGAGAGAAGTAAACCTCTCTTCGGGTAAGGCTTTTGTGAAGATGTCTGCTAACTGATTATTTGTATCAATGAAAGAAATTTCTATATTACCATTAGCTACATGATCACGAATAAAATGATATCTAACCTCAATGTGTTTGGTCCTTGAGTGTTGTACTGGATTTTTGGTTAAGTTTATAGCACTTGTGTTGTCACATAGCAGTGGGATTGACTTGATGTGTAGCCCATAGTCCTCAAGTTGTTGCTTTACGGAGTTGTGTACAGCAACTTCCAGCAGCCACGTACTCAGCTTCAGCTGTTGAGAGTGCTACAGAATTCTGCTTCTTGGAGGACCAGGATATCAGACATCCTGCAAGGAATTGACAACAACCACTGGTGCTTTTTCTATCTATTTTGCATCCAGCATAGTCAGCATCAGAGTATCCTACTAAATTGACTTCACATGATTTTGGATACCATATACCTAGATCATGAGTTCTGGACAGATATCTAAAAATTCTTTTAACACTAATTAGATGAGATTCTCTAGGATCTGCTTGATATCTAGCACACATGCATACACTAAATAGTATATCAGGTCTGCTAGCAGTTAAGTAAAGTAGAGAACCTATCATACCTCTGTAGATCTTTTGATCTACTTTCTTACCATCCTTGTCATTGTCCATCCTTGTTGATGTGCTCATTGGTGTTGACAGTGGCTTGGAATTTTCGAATCCAAATTTCTTCAAGAGCTCCTTGGTGTATTTAGCTTGACAGATGTGGGTGCCATCTCCTCCTTGCTTGATTTGTAATCCAAGGAAGCAGTTCAGCTCCCCCATCATGTTCATCTCAAATTCTCCCTGCATAAGCTTCTCAAAGTACTTACAAAGAGATTCATCAGTAGATCCAAAAATTATGTCATCTACATAAATTTGTACAAGTAATATGTGCTTGACCTTTGACTTTATAAATAAAGTGCTATCTACTTGTCCTCTAGTGAAGCCATGGTTTAATAAAAAGGAACTAAGCCTTTCATACCAGGCTTTAGGTGCTTGCTTTAAACCATATAATGCTTTATGAAGTTTAAAAACATGATTTGGAAATTTTGTATCATCAAAACCTGGAGGTTGTTCAACATACACTTCCTCCTTAATAAAACCATTTAAAAATGCAGACTTGACATCCATTTGAAATAATTTTAAATCTAGAGTAGATGCATATGCAAGTAAGATTCTAATAGCCTCAAGTCTAGCTACAAGTGCATAGGTTTCATCGAAATCTATGCCTTCCTCTTGGGAATAGCCTTGAGCTACCAATCTGGCCTTATTTCTTAAGATCACACCAGCTTCATCCAATTTATTTCTGAACACCCATTTGGTGCCAATAACTGGATGATCTGATGGTCTAGGAACAAGTGACCATACATGGTTTCTCTTGAACTGATTAGTTCATCTTGCATGGCTAAAATCCAAGATTCATCAGTAAGAGCTTCATTGACTGTTCTAGGCTCTATTTGAGAAACAAAAGCTAGGTAATCACAAGGAATTACATTACCTCTTGTTCTTACCCCTACAGTTGGATCACCAATGATGTTTTCAGGTGGGTGATCTTTCTTGTATCTCCATTCCTTTGGAAGATTTTCATGTTCAATGTTTGTTTGTTGCAGGTCTTCCAGAGGTGGATCTTCCTTGTCCTCAATTGATGTGTTCTTTAATTTCTTGGACAAATCATCTACATCATCAATGTCACTATCTTCTTCCTTTCTCAAGGAAGGTTAGTTTCATCAAAGATAATGTGCACAGATTGCTCTATTAATAGTGTACGCTTATTAAATACTCTATAACCTTTAGGTTTAGAAGCATACCCCATGAAGATGCCTTCATCTGATTTGGCATCCAACTTACCAATGTCTCTTTTCCGTTGTTGTGGATGAAACATGGACAACCAAATGTCCTGAAATGACTGATCTTCGGCTTCTTTCCTTTGTACAGCTCATATGCAGTCTTCTTCAAGATAGGCCTGATCATCACTCTATTAATGATGTAGCTTGCTGTGTTCACTGCTTCGGCCCAGAAATACCTTGGTAAATCATATTCTGACAGCATTGTCCTTGCCATATCCAATAAGGTTCTATTCTTCCTCTCAGCAACTCCATTCTGCTGTGGTGTCCTTGGTGCTGAGAAATTATGCTCAATCCCTTGGTCATCACAGAATTTTGAAAACTTTTCATTTTGGAACTCTCCTCCATGATCTGACCGGATTCCAACAATGCAATACTTCTTGTCCTTTTGTACTTTCCTGTTAAACTTACAAAACTATCAAATGTATCATCTTTGTGTTCCAAGAAAGAAACCCATGTGAATCTGGAATAGTCATCTACAATCACAAATCCAAAAATTTTCCTCCAAGACTGGTGGTCCTCATTGGCCCAAACAAATCCATGTGAAGGAGTTCTAAGGGTTTAGAGGTGGTTACCACAGTCTTTGACTTGAAGGAACTCTTAGTGTGCTTCCCTTTTGCACAAGGTCTGCAGATACCATCCATTTTAGTGCTGACCTTTGGCAGACCTTCCACAAGACTTTTCTTTCTGAGCTTGTTCATACCATCCAAACTGCAGTGGCCCAATCTTCTGTGCCACAGCTCAGTTGACTGCTCTTTGCTGGCTGCTAAACAAACGTCTTGATCTTTGAGTTCTTCAAGGTAGAGCACATACAGGTTCTTTTCCCTGTTAGCTTCGAAAATTACTGCTCCATCCTTCAAGATGCTGCACTTGGATTCTTGAAACTTTATCTGATGACCCTTGTCACAAAGCTGGCTTATACTGATAAGATTATGCTTCAGACCTTTCACGCACAAAACTTCTTCAATTACTGTTTTTCCTTTGTTGCTTACTGAACCACTGTCAATAACAATCCCTTTTTCGTTGTCTCCATAGGTGACTGTTCCTTCTTCAGCTTCGAGGTGAGAAAACATATTTTTATTTCCTGACATGTGCCTTGAACATCCACTATCCAAATACCATTTGGATGCTCTAAGGTTTCCCTGAAATAAAAACATTAAGCTTTAGGTACCCAAGTTCTTTTGGGTCATGGTTGGTCAGTATCATCGTTTTTCTTTTTTATTATCCACCTTTTATATTTAGTTGGACATGTAGTCTTGTTGTGACCTAGTTTGTTGCAGTGACTGTAGCATGTTGTTCTAGTTACTTTTTCAAGATACTTAAGGTTAGCTTTGTATGTTATGTCTTGTTCAGGTACAAATTTTGGAGTTGGATATGTCTTAGGGTATACAGTTGTGTCTTCATTATTTGGGGGTGTATAGCCTAAACCATGTTTCTTCTTACCTGAACGTCTAGCCCCTTTTAGTATTAAGGAGTTTTTATCATTAGTGAATATTTCTAATGTATTAGACAGTTTCTCTTTTTCTTCTGTTAGTCTTTTGATTTCAATTTTCAACTCGTCTGAACTCTCTTGTTTTTCTAGCTTGATTATTTGCTCATTCTTATCTTTTAGATCTTCACATAATAATTCATTTCTTCTTTTAAGTTCAGTTACTTGCTTCTCTAGTTCTTCATTTTCTGTTTTAGATCTGAATTAGTGTTTTCTAGGCATGTAATATTTTTTTTACTGGCTTTTAACAATTTAGATATTTCTCTATATTTACTATATAGTTCGTTAAATGCTTCTTCTAAATTATCAGAATCAGAATCATTACATGAATCAAAAGATGAGTCAGAAGTTACCTTTTCTTCAGTATTTGCCATGAAGGCCAGGTTGGCTTCTTCTTCATCACTGCTTAAGCTTGACTCGCTGTCCGAGTTGCTACTGTTGCTCCAGGCTGCTGCCATAGCCTTCTTCTTGTGTCTCCTGATTTCTTTGAGCTTTCTTTCTTTCTGAATTCAGGCTTCTTGAACTTTGGACATTCTGCCTTGATATGTCCTGGCTTTTTGCATTCATAGCATATGGGCTCGCCCTTCTTCTGATCTTTTCCATCTGGTTTCTTAAAGTCCTTATTTTTCTTGAAGTGTCTTCTACCAGACTAGAACTTCTTCTTCTTAGCTAGAATGCACTGCAATCTTCTTGACAGCATTGCTTCTTCATCTTCGCAGTTGCTTGAGCTCTCATCTTCTTCTGATGACTCTTCTGATCTATCTTCTTCTGCTTTCAGAGCATTTGAATGCTTCTTTCTGCTTAAGGACTCTCCCAACCTTTCCATGTTGATCTCATGGGCCATAAGGGACCCAATGAGCTTCTCCAAAGACATCCTTTTCAGGTCGTTGGCTTCCTCAATGGTTGTTACTTTGGGAGTCCATGTAGATGGAAGAGATCTGAGGATCTTCCTAACCATATCTCCATTTCATATGTCTTTCCAAGTCCAGCTAAGCCGTTTGTAATGTCTGTGAATCTGCTGAACATTTGGGTTATGGACTCTCCTTGCTGCATCTGGAACCTCTCATACTGAGTTACCAGAATATCTATCCTGGTCTCTTTAACCTTGTCAGTGCCTTCATAGGTGATTCTTAATTTCTCCTACATCTCCATTGCGGATTTGCAGGCAGATACACAGTTGAACTCCTTTTTGCTCAGGGCATAGCACAAAATACTTTTTGCCTTACAGTTGAGAGATATCTTCTTCCTATCATCATCTGTCCACTGATTTTTCTCATTGGTGACTAGGAGATCACCTTCTTCAACTATGGACCATATCTGGTAGTGATGACCTTGTAGAAAATATTCCATTCTTGTTTTCCAGTAAGCATAGTCTTCTCCATCGAACAATGGTGGTCGGTTAACCGACTAACCTTCACTGTGACCTTGAGCTGCCATGGATCTTTACTCTTCAGATCGTTGGATCTTCTTCTTTGTCGAAGAGACTCGCTCTGATACCACTTGTTGCCCAGTTAGGTAGCCCAAAGGGGGGGTGAATGGGTCTTTAAAAATTTATCAGCTAATACATGTTCACTAAAAACGTTCACAGAGAAATACACTTTGATGGATGTTAGTTATAGTTAGAATAATCAACAATCACACAGAAGAGCAATCACGCAACACAAGAATTATCCTGGTTCAGATCTCCTCTTCTTAGGAGTCCTACGTCCAGTCCCTGAGCAATATCTCAGGATTTCACTACCAAGGGTACTGTCCCCCTTAAGGACCCTTACACCTAGCCGCAACTGGTCTTCCTTCACACGAAGGGAAATACAAACACCCTGGATGCCCCACCAGGTCTTCCTTCACAACAGAAGGGAATACACACCCTGGATTCCACCAGGTCTCCTTTACACACGAAGGGAACAACACCTGAAAAATGTTCAAGAGGAAGCGCCCCTAGATCAAGCTTATAGAGCACACTTGATCTGAAGCAAGGACTAAGAAGAACAAGATTTACAATAATGGATTCTTCTCAGAATAAGAAGCTCTCTTACAGATCTACACTAAGCACAGAAAGCTAGAGCTGAAACTAATAGAAGTGTTTGCTTGGCTTTCAGAGAGGTTGAAGACGATTTCACTTGGTATTCCTTGGTTCTCCGTATGTCTTCTTTTGAATCTTCAATCTCCTTTTATATCATCCTTTTCAAATTCGAACGTTGAAGTGCCCGTTGTCTCTATACATAAGTGTACGTTAGACTGCTTGACACTTGGAAGCTTCCAGTCAACAGTCCTTTATCCTTTCATGCACGCAAAGAGAGAGAGAGAGAGGATCTTTTGTGATCTTCTTTGGCTTCTATTTTGTCCAACGTTGTATGACGAATGTTGTCAGAGACTTGCATACATTAAATGCTAATAGTAGATAGCTAGGCTGTCTATTGTTGTTTGTCAACGTCAGAATGAATGTTCATCAAAATAGTAATGCCATTTTGTTGTTCTAAAAACTGTTTTAAGAAAAGATACGATAATAGAAAATATCGTCTGCATGAATATAGAGATACGTTCAGAGTAATAAATGCACAGAGGTCAGAGGGATATGTACGAAGACTTTGACTATTCAACCTTTGAAAGGATAAGTCATATGTCAAATTGATTAATATGAAATCGATGCATTTATGACTTATGAAATCGTTATGCAACCAAATCATTGTCACTTAACAGCAAACCGTTATGAGATATAAAAGAATCGTTGTGATCAAGGTGATATAATCAAATCGTTATGAGATATGAAAGAATCGTTGTGATCATAAAGAATCGTTACGATGACTAAAGGAATCGTTACGAGAGCAAATCGTTATGATCACTAAAGGAATCGTTACGAGAGCAAATCGTTATGATCACTAAAGGAATCGTTACGAAATCAAATCTTATGATCACTAAAGGAATCATTACGATAGAAAATTGTTATGAGATATGAAGAATCGTTACGAGAGCAAATCGTTATGATCACTAAAGGAATCGTTACGATATCAAATCGTTACGATGACTAAAGGAATCGTTACGAAAGCAAGTCGTTACGATGACTAAAGGAATCATTACGAGAGCAAGTCGTTATGATGACTAAAGGAATCGTTACGAAAGCAAGTCGTTACGATGACTAAAGGAATCGTTACGAGAGCAAGTCGTTATAATGACTAAAGGAATCGTTACGAGAGCAAGTCGTTATGATGACTAAATGAATCGTTACGAAAGCAAGTCATTATGATGACTAAAGGAATCATTACGAATACTTATCGAATCGTTAAAGCATATATGAATCCTTATGATTATGGATCGTTATAAACCAAGGAAATCGTTATGGCTTAGTACAAATCAATGTATTTAGACAAATATGCTTCTACAGTATGAAGATTCTTACCTATTTTGGCTTGTTTCCTTTGATCTTATTTCCTGTGCTTAAGACTTGTAGAAAATAGGTTAGTGACCTTAATCAAGGGTTTTATAATTATCAAAATAACATGGTTTTGTTAATCACCAAAATAGAAATGTAATTAATTTAAATTACATGGGGATAGACTGTTTATCATTGTTGTCCTGAATTCTTGACCGTGCAATCTTGTTCAGTACTCCTGTTCTATAATTGTTATCTATTAACATGGCCATCCAATCATCTTTGATATTTAGCAGTGCTAACAGTTAAGTTTCTTGTCTATTCTTTGGTTATCATAGTCGTTTTGATTAAAAGATTGAATCCTACTGGGCTAGTTAGCTCATCAAATCCTACTTTTTCTCAGGTAATCTACAGTTCTAGAAGGCAGGACATCGAGATTTGTGGGCTGAGAGATCAACCTTTGCGGTGTTTACTTTTGAATTGTAAATTGAGAATCATGTAATACTTGTAGAACGACAGTTAATAAATTTTTATTTAGTGAAGCCCCCAAGTAAATTTCTACTTAAATAGTTCAAAATTTACTCTTGATTTCTTATTCGTTCATGTTCCGACATTTATAGATATATTAAATGTCGGGACATGACATCAATTGCGAAGGAGCGACTCCTAGCTTAAGACGAAGAAAAATGATGAAAGGATGAAAGGGGAGCCGAAGGCCAACCGGAACCGCCTTGAAATAGATACAGACCCCTCCCTCCATAGTGTAGTGGGCTTGGAGTTGTTTGTTAGAGTAAACGGTGGAATCTACAGGAATGATCATACTTGGATGAGTTTCTAGCCAACGAAAGGTGTCGGGGTCAATCTCGCATCGGGCATCGTCTACGGTGCCAGCCTGACAACGAGAGCCCGACGTGTGGGAAGAGGGCATCCGAGGAATGTATTTCCCCAGACTAACCTCCAAAACTGAGGAAGCCTCGGGGGGGCCCGACACGAGAACGTCAGGTTGAGTGTTCCTAGTTGGGGTTCTATCAGAAGGGGTAGACGTGGACGTAGGTGACGAAGAATAAAAGCTCTCGGAAGGAGAGCCTTCCGGGACATCCCCCTTTGGGTGAGGTTCAAAAGAGGAAGAGCTATACGAAGAGGAACTCATCGCTTACCTCAGGAGGAAGCAAGCGAGGAAGAGACAGACAAGAAGCTCGGATCGTCGAAACGGAACTCGTCGGGTCCTCGGCAAGTCGTCGGCTGGTCGTCTGATGGATGTCCGCGCGTGGAAGCAAGGGTGGTCTTTTGAACGGCGGTCCCCACTATTTATAGGCCCTGGGGGTCAGCTTGATCGGACAGTCGAGGGACGTTAGAGCTCACAGCGATCACGATTTAGCCACGTGTCGGAATGCTATCGGCCACCAAGCAACCACTGGGATCCCAAACGCGCGTGACCATCGAGGAACGCCATCATTTAGCGGGGGAGTCGAGGCGGCGATACGACGCCTGACGTAACTGTACCATGATTATGACAGGCGGGTACAACACATGGCAGGGCGGCGATGACGGCATCGCATTTCGGACAAACTCAACCGGCGCTGGCAGAGGCAGTGGCGGTACGACCGCCTGACTGCTGGTAGCCACGTAGCGAGCCAACGATATAGTAGAAGAAATAGCTTCACCTCAGAATGAACATTCGCTCCGACGTGAACCTGGGGGGCCAGTGATATGGGTAGTTCTGAGCCGAGGACAATTAATCGCCGAGCTCGAGCTTGGCCTATCCGACCTGAGGTCGCCCGGGCGGTTTGGGATGAGAAGTCATTTATGGCAGGAGCCCTGTCAGCCTCCAGCGCGAAGGAGTGATTCCTGGGAATAGCTTATTGGATCACGCGATGATCGTAAACCACATCTTCTTGACCCCGCATGGGTGGCAATCACGGCCATAAAAGAACGCAACCCCGATGATTCCGCTAGCTATATTTGGTAAGGCATCGTCAAGGGTCATAATAGTTCCTGCGGGAGTTACGAGGATGCACAGTTGTCAGATAAGGGTCCTAATCCTATAAAAGAAGCAGAGACATTCCATCACAAGGTACGCAACTTCTAGCACTAATATCCTTGTCTTCGACCTCCGAGCTGACTTGGCCGTCAGAGTATCTACCCATCGAGCAACCTCAGTGGTCTTTACAGATCGGGAGCTCAGGCGACGTCCACCTCGGATCTCCATCTTCTCTTGGGTCTTCTCGGCTCAAGCTGACCTCGTCGCTCCAGCAGTAGTTCCAATATTTTTTTAAAATTTCCACTCCCTTTTCACAAAAATCGTGCAGAGAAAAGACCAGAAGCACCTAAACTCATAAAGTGTCTCTCACTCTCTCCCCCTCTCTGCACGATATCCCTCCAAAATAAAGTTTTTCATTTTTTTAAAACAAAACTACTAAGCAATTATCACAGTTACCGTTCTACTAAAAAATCTCCAAAGCGGTTACCACAAAAAACCACTCTCCTCGTCACCTTCTGCAATTGAGAGGGGTAGTTTCCTGACTTTCCTCGCCCCTGCATCGCCCTGTCTGTCAAGGACATCGCCGGGAATGTCGGCTTCACCACTGGAGGGACTGCTCCTCCACACCTTCCCACTGTCACCTTGCATACTGAAGGACTACAAGTATCTCTCTCTCTCTACATCACGTTGGTGAGGGTTAAAGTTTGAATCTTGTGATGGGGTTCTAATCATCTTTTTTCTGTCTTCAATCCAGAGAGAAGTTGTGATTCCGGTGACGAAGTCCTACATCACATTCCAGGGAGCGGGGATGGAGATGACGATGATCGAGTGGCACGACAGGGGGAGCGATCGGGGGGCCCAACGGGCAGCAACTGCAGACCAACCACACGACCTCCGTCACTGTGTTTGCTAATTACTTCATTGCTAGAAACATCATCTTCAAGGTAAGGTGGCGTCTAACTCTCTATTCCTGAGGAGCCTCGGAGATCAACCGTGATCTTGGCATCCGGCATTGTTTGCTCTGGTTGGATGGGAAACACCCTGACCTTACTGCATTCCTCTGCAAGAGCTAGCTAGCTTCCAGATTTGTTGCTGTTTGTTCTTCATTTCAAAATTCCCTTTTTTGTTATGCTCGGATATGTATACATATGTCTTCTCCAGCGGCGGAGGCAAATGGGGACCCGGTAAATTTCGGGAGCGCTAATCTAATGGTGTGTTTAGGCTGGTGTTATTCTTTTTTTTTCTTATGCAGAACACGGCCCTAGCGCCGCTGCTGGGCATAGAGGGGTGGCAGGCGGTGGCATGCCGCATGTCGGGTGACAAGGCGTACTTCCTGGGTTGTGGCTTCTACGGGGCACAGGACACGCTATGTGACGACGTCGGGTGCCACTACTTCAAGGATTGCTACATCGAGGGGTCCATCGACTTCATCTTCAGTGATGGCTGCTCCATGTACAAGGTAGGACAGAGCAGCCACCGCCACAGATGCGATTGCGAAGCAGCTCTAATGTTTGTTACTTCTACTGCTGCTGTTGGTGAGGGTAGTGTCGGCGTATGTGTTAATGGCGGAAAGGTGTGTAAGTGTGATGTTTGCAGAACTGCCAACTACACTCAGTGGCAATGAGGTTTGGGTCGATTACGACGCAGGATAGGAAGTAGCATTGTGAGAAGATGGGCTTCACGTTCGTCAATTGCACCGTGATCGGGACAGGGCTGCTCTACATCGGGCGGGCCATGGGGCATTACTCCCGCATCGTCTACTCCTACACCTACTTCGACAACGTGGTGGCGCCCGACGGTTGGGACGACTGGGACCACTCTGTCGGCAAGAACAGGTGAGCGAGCGAGAAGTCCTTCTTCCCCCCTCCTATATAAACATATGGGATACTTACCATGGAATACATATTGAGAACTCGATCTCCACTGGAACCCCAAAACCCTTCTTCCTCTCTTTCTTCACTGGTATCATAGCAAGCACCGATCTCTGTCGTCGCCCCGCACGTTCGCCGTCGACACCGTCGCCGCCCCGCCATGTCGTGCTACTATTCGCGCCTGCTCGCCAGTGCGCGAAAACCCGTCACCGTTCGCCCTTGCCACGTCGGCTTCCGCCGCAGCGTGCCCAACCCCTACCATTTGCCTTGCACACAATTCTCGGTAAGTGGTCAAACCTCCTTTTGATTTGAGAGGAGAACAAGTCCCAAGGCACACCCCTCCCATTGTGCACTTAGCAAAATCACATCTTTTGATAATTTTATTGCCTTTATACCTTGACTTGGACCATGTTTTAAAGGGCAGATTTGCATATATATCATGTTGTCTTAAAATAGAAACTTCATAAGATATTGTATATGTATCCCATCTGAAATATCATATGTAACCCCGTCATTTAAAGAAACACCATATCAAACACAAAATTGTACTTATACTCCTGTCTTCTTGCTGAAAATTAAAGATTGCATTATAGTTAAGTTAATGCTCATTTTTTTTTGGTTATTAGCCCAGTGGCATCCGCCACTGGGAAAGCTCGGTGCCACCCGGGTTCGATCCCGGGTGGAAGCGCCCCACTCCACCCCAATGTATTATTCTATATTGTCACATTTCAACATAATAAAATTGTAAGATTTATATAGTTTTTGCATCTTAAATTAAATAAGATAGAACAAAATAATGACCATTCACAAAAAGATGCTGAAATTAATCAAGATGATCATGCAAATATTTTTATGTTTTTCATGTTTGTGATCAAATCAAATTATTTATTTTTCAGAATTTTGTTGTTCGCAACTGCTACTTGCAGGGAGAGGGAACAGAATCCCCATCAATATGAAAGAGTGCAGAAGAAGCTTCCTCTCTGCTGATTCGTAATTTGCTTGCTTCCCTTGCTCGATTACACTTGGCATGCATGATCGCGTTCTTCGGCGTGTGAAGGGTGTGTATGAACTGTCAGCTGCACTCGGTCGTGACGAGGTTTGGGTCGATCGCGGCACAAGATAGGAAGTAGCACTGCGAGAAGATGTCTCTCAAACTGCTCTTCTCCAAGCAGAGTTTCACTACTAAATTTTGTCATATATGAAAGTCTTCGTAGTTAAGTCAATTTTGTCCTTTTTTGTGTACTCTGGATATCTCTTCTATTGGAACTTGATGCTTTAAGTTGTTTCATGCACTGATTATTTTATTGGATAGCATATTTTAATGTGCATATTAGACATGTTTAGTTTAAACTTTAAATTTAATGTGCATATAATAGTACATTATATCTTTTAGTTGATCTCAGATGTTAGTTGAAATGCACCTATAGCTAAGACATTTGGAAAAAAGAAAGATAAAGTATTGGTCAACTATATATATTCCCCCCATGCAAAAATGTAAATTATCAGATGTATTTGTGTGTTTGGACATCAAAATGTAGGTTGTATGAACTGTAGACACTATTTTCCGCTCCCCACTCTCCGGGCGAGGGACGAAGAGCGGTATCTTACACAATTATTATTAAGTGGGAAGGTTTGGTAAAAGACGGAGAAAATAAATGAACTGACCGTGATCGCCAGGTACTGCGAGGGTACCAAATGGACGGGTGAGAAGAAAAGGTACCTTTCACCCGTAAAAGAGCGCGAGGTGTGGGCGTGGGTCCACTCCTCCTTCCACCGGCCGGCCGGAGAAGGAGATTTGGTTCGGTTACCTAGCACAAAGAGACAACGAAAGACATGTAAAAGGGGTCAGATTATAGTGTAGTAATGAAATAGTAGAGGAACAGACGAAAGACATAAAAAGGTGCTAACACACCTTTTGAAGACAGAAACGAAAACCCCTAAGTAAATGGTATAGAAATGATATGCTCGTGTGTGGCGCGACGTGTACTATCTAAAGGGGGAAATCAAAAGGAGGAGAGAGAGAGAGATGGCGGCAGCCGTGGCGTGATGTGCGGGACGACGACGTCTCCTCGGGATCTGCAGCGAAGGATCATCCTGAGCTCCAGAAGCATGCCTTTGGTGCAGTGGAAGCCTCCAGGAGAATAGAATAGAAGTACGGAAGTCGAGGCATCGGACGGGCAGGGCTTTGCCGCTCTAGGTAAATTTCTTCTCTCTCTCTTCCCGGAAACAGAGGTTTTGTATATATGGGCAAGCTGTTTTAAATCGTGTCCACAACGGACGACACCTTTAATGTTTAACCGCATTCACAAGGTTTGCCGCCATTCATTAGGTCGGCCAAACGTCCCATCAACTTGCAAAATCGTGATGATTACGGTGCGCAACCATGTGAATAATCGCGTCGACTCTAATCATCGCATTTTAAAAGTCAAATTGATTTGACAACCATGACCATATTTGCGTTAATAAAGGCGTCGCCCTTGGATCCGCATTTATCAACCGCCTGCTTTTTCTGTTGTGCTGTAACTGGCAGTTCAAGAATGCGGCGTACATCTTGGACGCGATTATAAGTCTGACACCTGATAGGGGTATGGCTTGTACAGAGCGTATGGCTTGTCAGAACGTGCGTGCCGTGAATATTGACTTTGAAATCGTGGCGGATCTCCTGGATGCCATTAAACGTCGATTATGTAATGCACTTCAAAAGGCGGTAACAGAATTGCGTCATCTTAGAACGTCGCATTCAGGGCGCTTTAAAAGGGTGTCCATTGTTCCGGACGCGATTCAAAACAGTGTTGCAGACTCTTTTTTCAATATTTTCTAAAAAGCCCTAAAAAGTAGGAAAAATAGGAAAATTGCTTAGAAAGTTAACTTAAGACAGTCACTTTTGAGGCATTGCGGTGTAACCCGGAATCTGTCCAACTTTGGTAAAAATAGCGTGTCTACAGATGCCTCGCCTTGGCGTTTGCTTTGTAAGGGAGTGAAGCGAAAATGACGCGAAATGAGGTAAACAAAGTGGTGTGAATAAAGCGGAATGAAGCGGAATAACTAAAAAGTAAATGCCAAGGTGTAATGAGACACGCCCTTTTGCGTCTCATGACTGGAGTTGTTCGTCAGTTCACAATAAAGTTGCTATTCAGAAAATCTCTGGGGAAAACTCAACAACCAAAGACGTGTAAAGAAAAAGAAGCAAAGGAATGATCAACTTCCAGGTCGGGGAAGTACCTAAGGACACAATCCGTTAGGTTTTTGTGACGGCCCTCGTTACACCGTATGGTTATACCAACCCCTCGGTATAGCGAGAGTCCTCACAGTGGAACATTTACCCAACGATACAAACAGCTGAGATACACGCGATATATATAACAGAGTAGCGAAAGTAAAAGAGACTATCTCCATTCATTCATTCCCACTTAACATACATGCAGTTACAATTTGCAAAAAGGAACTAAAATTCACATGATTTAAATTGCTGAAATAGAGATACAAAATGTCCACATATTACATTCTTTTAATGATAGTTCTAATACAATGTCCAAGTACATACTAAGAAGTACCACAATCACAAGGATCTCAAAAGCTGGCTAGTCTCCACGCTCGGAGTCCGTCTCGCTGCCTCCTCCGAGGTACGGTGTCACCACCACTAGACCTGTACGTCGAAGCAAGGAGTGAGTCCAGGGACTCAGCAAGTAACACTATACATGATATACCGTACAAGTCCTAGTGGTTTCTACAAGCCCATACAATTAGCAACACATAGCATGCTAGTCCATTAAGTTTTCAACCTATCATGAAGGTTCTACAATTTTATACATAACGCATGCTTTCAGATTTCAAAGATATAACATTCACCTATCACATGGTCTCTAATCCATTCACTATGACTTTAACCTTATAAAGAACCCAACATGAGAGTTATCAACATGGACAACTTACATACATAAACGGAGAACATAATTAGCATGGATTCTACATGTTCTTAAGTACATACATAACTTTTTCACATGCTTTAGGTTGCTGATTTCACATGGTCCAAAGGCTATAATTCAACACATGAGAGCTACAATGTTGCTTAAAACATAATCTATGAACAATCAATCACCCATCTTGCACACATATTCATTTGTTGTCCCTATCATGGGTTCTAAACACTTTGCACACATAAAACAAGAAGGATAACATGCATTTTCGAATTCATATGGTTTCAGATTTAGCCTCACATGGTTTCAATAACACATTGCACATCTAGATTTTCACATTTTCCTTTTTCACATTTCCTCTTTTCACATGGTTACACTTTACACATACACATTCACATGTCACTTTCACATTTACACATGGTCACATACACTTTACACATACACTTTACACATATTTTAGGTGCCGTGACACATAGTCAAACCCACCAAAGAAGGCACATTCACATCACATAACACATAGACACCATCTAGGCAATTCAATGGTGACTCTTGGACTGCGCAGACCGGGAGAACAAGTCTCCACCTAACCAGTGGTACTTGTCCCCTCCAGGATTTCCCCTAATGCCCTAGGGTCACTTAACACAATGAACTTTCTCAGGGGGACTTTTCCCTGATACAGCTCCACTGCCTTCTCGGAAGCAGTATCACATTGGCAACAGTTTACACTTTTACACATTTAACGTTTTACACATGGTTTTACACTTGGCACTCTTCTTTCATTCACACTTTCTTACTCAATGAACACCTCTGTTTTCCTAACATGGTACTACAGAGTTTTCAAGATTCAACACATAGTAAACACACCAATCATGCTGGTTTAAACAAAATAAAATCACATTACTATCATATGTATGAATTATTCACAATTCACATGAAAACACATAACTTTTATTTACTGTTCCAAATAACCTAAAATTTTTAAACCACATGCTGTTCAGTTCAAAATCATACCCTCAATTTTTCAGATTTTTCTGAGCTAAATAGGATTTACAGAAAATCAACACCTAATTAGCATATTATTCAAATTATACTAACATGGGTCTAACACATTTGAAATTCATCCACTTACGGTTTTGCAAAGAAAACACTAATGCATGATTTCATAATATAACATCATCTTAATTCATACATCTATAAATCCATTACCACAACCATTTCTTTCAGCTTTCATTTTACCGAATCGACTTCTAGCAATTCCACAAGTATGCATGAATTACAAAAATTCAGAACATACATACATGCCCCACAATATTTCATGAATAGACTGAAAACAAGACATTTAACTAATCCTAATCATGGAACATTAATTTGCAAGAATTATCTACAAGTTATGCCCACAAGTTTAAAGACACCAATTTTCCACATCACCAACACACCACATTCATTCACAACCACAATGCACAAAATACATAGCTTATAGGAATACCATATATCCTCATCACGAAATCATAACGAAATTAACGTATAAGAGGGACAGAATAGCTCACTGTTCTGTCCTGAAGAACTAGACGGTGGTCTCTGGCGCTGACTCAGAGTCAGCGGCAGGGCGATGGACGCCAAGATCATCACAGGCGTCCAGGGACCTTGCCGTTTACTAGGTCTGTGCAGAAACACAGACCCGAGCTCTGAATTTGGGTGAAATGGAGGGTCTAGGACTCGAGGGAAATTTCATAAAAATCATAAAAACCTCCTAGACTCATACGGGGATACCATAGATAGGTCACTTGCCTCTCTAAAAATCCTCCAAGAAATTTATAGCTCGAAGAAGACCTCCTTGGGCAGTTCCAAGAAGTTGCAGAAGCACCTCCAAGATCGCCTTCATCGAGCTTCTGGTTGATCTCCACGCCGAGGGGATGATGGGAAGCCTTCCCCTTTGCTTCCAGCCCCTCCTTGATGCAGAAGATCTCCAAAACCAGCTTCAAGGGGTCGGATTTTAGGGGTTCAAACTGGGTTTTTCTCACAGATAGCTCTAGGGTTTTTCTTTCTCACCTCTCTCCTCTTGCAAGGGTGAAGGGGAAGAATGGGGTGAGCCAATTCAGTTCAGACCTAAAGAGGGTCTTTCCCCCACTCACTAAGGTGATGGACACCCCAGAGCTGTTGGGGGACATCCCCAATGGTTGCCATGCCTTGCTTCAGAAGATAGCAGCTCTGCTGCGCATGCAGGCCAGAGAAGTTGACGTCCATGTCGCTGGACGCCGAGGTGAGTGTTGGCGTCCAGGGTTGACTCTAACCCACCTCAACGGCCTGGGGATTGACGCCAAAAGGGCCTTCGGCCAGAACCTAATTCATGCAGAAAACCATGCATACCAAGCTTCTATACATGCAATATGTACATGGTATATATTCACACTATCATCATGCAATACATACATTATTTACGTTTAATAAAACACATGTACACGTATTATACTATTTTAATATCCACGTAAATACGTACATACATACTCAACACAATATAACACACATAAATACGAAAAATACGACGGAATTCGAGGGTCTTACAGTTTCACTATCGGTGGCGTCTGCCAATGCCTCAAGTGGATCTGGAGAATAAACGAAAAGGATAAGGGATCTGAGCACAGATGAGTTTTTTCTGGAAAGAAGATCTTTAAATGACAATATAATGAACTGAGTACTAGACTCGGAGTGGAATTTTCGGATACTTTAGCATTGAGGACCAAGTGTGTAAGGTCTCGGGTCTTTGCGGATCCTTATTGGGACTTTTAGAGGTTCTGTGTGGTCGACGACAAGACCATTGTCGTTGACTTGGGGTTGACGGCCAGGGCTAGCCGTTGACTTGGTGTCAGCGTCCAGCGATGTTGACGTTTGAGTTGAACTCAACGTCCAGAGTTGTGATGTCAGGTCTTTGGCGGTTCTATAGGCGACCAGTGATGTTGACGTTAACTGGTCAGACCTGTTGAAATAGAGCACGACGAGAGCAGAACCCATTCTTCTCATTTCTCTCCTTTCCTCCACCTTAGCTTTTCTCCATTTCCTTAGCTTCTGTTGGTTGATCTGAGCTCGTGGGAAGGCCCTGGATCGTGTGGCGGTGCTTGATCGAGCGGGAAACGTGAGATTTGTTGCGATTTCGCGGATCTTCGGGGGTTCCGGCGCGATTAGTGGCTGTTTGGGGGTTATTGAAGCGTTCTGAGGTAGGGACTTAACTCCTACAACCCCCTTAGCAATTCAGCATGCTAATCTGTGTGAATCAGTTGTGAATTGTGGTTTAGGGTTGGTTGTATCATGCCGGGATTGAGGGTGATTTGGACAATCTAGGCATTAGACTGTCTAATTTTGATATTCTGGTAGTTTAGATTGATGAGAGGAAGTGTTTCCCTCCATCAGTCAGAATTCTGTTGGTAATTCTGCCCAATTGGACTGATTCGGTTCAGTTCTGGGTATAGGGGACTGAAGAGCTTAACGTCCACATCTGTTGACGTTGAGATCTTTAGGGGTGATATTGACGACATGGTCGATGGCCGTTGAGTCAGAGTAAACAACATGATGAGTGTCGTTTACGTCTTATTGGCGGCAATCGATATGGCCGTTAATACCCTGTGTCCCAGCAGACTTAAGTGTTGAGTTTCAGGCGATCGACATGTGATGTCCGCCCTGTTACACTTGTGGGCCAGGCTTAGAGTGTGACTTCGCCTGTGCATAGGAGTAGTTGATTGTGGCAAGAGGTGTTTACTTACTATACGGGGTTTCAGACGTTGAGTGTGTTCCGTCTGTTGTACGCGCGTTGCGTTACCGTGTACCAGTTTCTGTTGTGTTACCTAGGCGTGGGTGCGACTCCGTCTAGACGACTAGCGTGTGTTTATCCTCCGCTAGTGAGCCAGGACCGAGTGCGACTCTGTCCTGTGCGTACTCCTTGTGGTGGTTTTGAGCCGGTCTCCGTGGAGCCCCTTCTCTACCGCTAGGGTCAAGCGTAGGGGAAAAACCGGTCGTGGACCAGACGCGAGAGAGAGCGTCGTAGTGTGCACACGTGGCTGGGTTTGAGAGCCTCTGTGGTGACGGGACGCCGAGCCACAGACCCTAGCTGAGTCCTACTTGCTGTGTGTGTGAGGTGGGTTACTGAGCCGCGAGGTTTATAGTTTTGTGTTGTGGTGCGACGTGTACTTACTTTCAGTTTTTACTTTCCGCACTTTAGTTCTGTTGCCGGTGGGGTTACTTTTCCCTACTGGGTCTCTTTCTTGAGACTCACTCCCCTCCCTTTCAGGTGGGTCTTCGTCGACTCCCGTTCCAGGCGAGTCTAGCCACTCCGGTGTTGGTGCTCCTAGCTGCAGTGAGTAGTACTTTTTGTTGTACTTCTGTACTCTGTACCTTGCTCAGACTCTGAGTTGTATATAATGTGTTCATATAGTGGAATTTTACAGCTTTTCATGGTGTTATCTTCTTACATATAGTCTCCTCGAACTTTCACTTCCTACCCTTCTGAGCTTGTCTCGTAGGTTAGCGGGTCAGAATTCGGGTTACTGGTTGTTACTGGTAATGCAGATTCTGGGTCGTTATAGTTTGGTATCAGAGCCTGGTCTGATGAGATATATATAAGGAAATACCATCATGTTAACTCAGAGTATAAAGAGTACAGCTCCAGCTATTTATCTATCTAATTAACCGGGTTAGTTAGTATATTTATGTGTGTATTTTTGCTCTGTGTATAGTACTATGGATCCTAGGCGACGTCGTAGAGGGAGTGGCTGAGCAGGTGACTCGTCAGGAGGTTGGAGATGCTCCGCCACCTCAGCAGACGCAGCCTTTGCCACAGGATGCACATAGTGGTATTGCTCCGCCGCCACCTCCACCTCAGTAGCTCAGGATTAGACATGAACTCGATCGATTTCTCGAGGGGATGGCTCAGTTTGTATCTCAGCACCGTGACGCACCGGTACCCCAGGGTGGTACTGGGAAGGTGTTGAGGGAGTTCTTGCAGTTTCAGCCTCCTCAGTTTTTGGGCCAGCCTGATCCAGATGCAGCGCGGGCATGGTTAGATGCAGTGGAGCGGACTTTTCGTTCCATGGAGTGTGTTCCAGAGAAGCGAGTGCTGCTAGCCAGTTACCAGTTGCAGGCGCAGGCGTTGACTTGGTGGTCCGCCGAGTGGGAACTACTTTTCAGTCTCGTCCACTTAGATAGATTCGTGGCAGGAGTTTGTCGTTTCTTTTGAGAGAGCCTTCTGTCCTACTTACGTTCGGACGGAGAGGTTGTACCAGTTTCTGGATTTGCAGCAGAGAACTTTACTGTAGTGCAGTACAGGGCCAGATTTGTAGAGCTAGGGCGTTAAGCTCCGCAGATCATGGGAGAGGAGGGTCGAGGACTCAGCAGTTTGTGAGGGCTTGAGGCCAGAGCTCAGCAGGCGCTGATAGTTGCTCGTGTCACAGACTTGGATGCGCCTATCAGACAGCGACAGCGTTGGAGGCAGACACCTTGCGGACTCGTGCTCGGAGCCAGAGGTTCAGACACAGGTAGTTCCTTCTCAGCCTCGACAGCAGCAGGGTAGTGTGCAGACGACCCCGAGGACTGCGACTTCCTACGCGTCCCTTCTACTGGGACGACGGCGAAGTCAGGATCTCGAAGGAAGTTTCGGCGTGATAGAGGCAGGCAGAGCAGAGACAGCAGTCGGTTGGGAGTGTTCACAGCGGCAGGTCAGCCTTTCGCAACAGGTACATCGTACTTTTGCTGGTCAGTGTTACCGGTGTGACCAGATGGGTCACATGGAGCGA
>JACBKR010004749.1:0-22108 GCA_014218235.1 Colocasia esculenta | reverse complement strand
TCGCCAGGAACTCAAGGACAAACAGATTTTCTACTCTGTCACCATGGATCAGTTTCTTGCCTGTGCAAGTTTTGGTAAAACAATCATCACCTGCTCCTCCATGGATCCAGACGAGTATGACCTGTTTCTTACCAAGCAGCGCAGCCTCTATCTATCCAAGATGGCTCCAATCATGGGACCATCCTTCTCCATTGAGAGCGGTGCCTTTAGGCAATTCTTCAAGCGTCAGGAAGAGCAAGCCTGGGAAGCTATTTCTCATTATGCCTCCCTTCTCTCTCCTGCTTATTATTTGCCTGTACCTCCTCAATCTTAATTGAAATGGATTGTGCTCCTTCTCCTCATTGTCTCTTATTCTTTGTCTCTTTCCTTTTGCTTTTTGCTTAATGACAAAAAGGGGGAGAATGATTACCTACTTGTATCTGACACATTCCTGAATCATGACTCAAGTACTTTAATTCATGTTAATACTCAGTACTACTAAATATTGATCATAGTTTTGTCATCACCAAAAAGGGGGAGATTGATGAACAGTCCATCCCCATGTACTTTTAAATTAATTACTTGCCTATTTTGGTGATAAACAAAACACTGTCAAAAGCTTCTCTAACCTTGTTTATCTAATCATAAGCACAGGAATTACCCAAAGAAAGTCAAGCATTTGTGGTAAGTCTTACATACATCTTTTCTCAGAAGAGCCACAACGACTTCTTCAGAAGTTATATCGACTTGCTCATTATAACGACTCTGTAAGTTATCACAACGACTTCTTCAGAAGTTATATCGACTTGCCATGTTTCATAACGATTTCTTTAGAAGTTACAAACGACTTGCCATGTTTTCATAACGATTTCTTTTATCACTCTGTTATAGAACGACTTGGTTGTGGATAACGATTTCATGAAGTTATCAGAACGACTTATTATATATCATCGTACATGCACGCACTTGATCATAACGATTCTATCAGATTTTCACAACGACTGCATAAGTCATGTTTCCATTTAATTAAACGTTTTTTCCTTGATTTAATCTACGTTGAATAGTCAAAGTCGCATCTCGTCTGATTGACTGCCATGCATTTAATAAAGACTGAACGTATCTCTGCATGGACACAGAACATATCTTCCATTCTGGTGTATTCTCTGCATGCATCTTTTAGAACGATAAAGTATTACTACCATATTTGTGTCTATCTGCTTTGACGTTGATTGACATCTGGAGATAGTATAGCTGTCTACCATTAAGCTCAACCTTGCAGAACCTTAAGGATGTACTATCCTACAACAACGGACACAGAAGGAACTACAAGCAAACTCAGAAGATCTTATCTCTTTGCGTGCTCCAAAGAACAAAAGACTGTTGACAGGAAGCTTCCACAAAACCTTCAGTCTAACGTACACCAAAGCTGTGAGACAACGGTCATCTCCTTGTCCTCATTCAAATCGGAGATACAAATACAAGATGAAGCTCGTAAGACAAGCAAGAGAGAAAATTCAATTCATATTGAAGAGCGGCTAGAACTCTGCAGCTTTCAAGTCTTCAAATTTTTCTCTAGAGCCAGAAATTCAGTCTTTTCGATCTTGGCTCTTAGCTCCCTGTGCTGTGAGAAGAAAAATTAAGGAAGAGCTAGTTTAGTTCTGAGAGAGTGCACTTTGTGTAGATCTTCGTCTCTCAGTGCTTGTAGCTTCAGATTGAGTTTTGTAAAAGCTTGATCTAGGGGCTAGTCTTTTTCTCTCAAGATTTTCCTGTGTTATTCCCTTCGTGTGTGAAGGAAGACCTGGTGGTTTCCAGGGTGGTGTTATTCCCTTCGTGCGTGAAGGAAGACCTGGTGGTTTCCAGGGTGGTTGTTTTTCCCTCGTGTGTGCGTGAAGGAAGACCTGGTGTTGCCAGGGTTTGTGTTCCCTTCAGGGGTGAAGGAAGACCAGCTAAGCTGGGTGTTGTTTTTTGTCCATAGGGGGACTGTACCCCAGTTAGTGAAATCCTGAGGATTGCTCAGGGACTGGACGTAGGACTCCAAAGGAGAGGAGATCCGAACCAGGATAAATCTGTGTGTTGTGTGATTGTCTTCTTTGTGTGATTGTTGTTTCTACTAACCATTACTAATCCCTTTCAAGAACTCTTGTTTGTTTTGAGTTCAGGTTTTTATCAGATAAATTTTTTAAAGACCCATTCACCCCCCCTCTGGGTTAGCCCACCGGGCAACAAAGGTTCACATATGAACCCAGCCCTAGTCTATTATGGTCTTTTAAAGAGTATTATAATGATATACAGGTAAGTAATGTGTATTGTGCCGTAGAGGTCACAGGTGACCAATGACAGGCAAGGTTGTGTGTATTGTTGTGATATATGTATGTATTAGTGTGAGATGGTTTGGGTCACATGATGACCAATGATAGGCCAGGTATTGTTAATTTTCGTGATTTATATGTGTGTTTTGAAGAATAGCTTGTGGGTCACGAAGTGACCAGGTCAGCTGGTCCTTACGTTTGTATCATGGATTGTAATAAAGATTATATGAGTTTATGATGTGATTAGTGCGTTGCCGAGTTTGGTGGTCCGGCCCTATTCCGGAATGCCTCTTCAGTTGGGAGCCCCAGGTTTTGTGTGAGCCAGGCATCTGTGTGTGCTCGGGGCTTGTCCCGTGGTGGTACCGTCGAGGTCTTGTCGTCTTCCTGGACACCCTCACTCTCGGGGAGAGTTGTCGTCCGGTTGAGAGAAAGACGGCAGTGGAACAGTGACTTTGAGAGTTTGTTTGTTTTTAGCCACTTGTAGTACGCTCGTAGCTGGGGCTACGGACACCATAGATGTACTGGGCCATGGCTAGTCCTTTTACCAGTACCTCACTTTAGAGAGCTCGGGCCAGAGTCTCTAAAGGTGCCAGGCATGGGCCTGCAGGTGTGTGACCTGTAGGTTGTGGTGGTTTGGTTGGTCTCCACAGTTCTTTGGTTTTACTTGTGTTGTGGAGCTGCAGTTGGACCTTACGTCTGTGACTGCGAGACTGAGAGGTAGTTCTTTTGTTGTGTTGTCCGGGTTGGATACTGGCGTCATGAACCAGTAGTCTGTCCCGTGTGGTGGCATCGTGCTTTCCGACTCGTGCTTTGCTATTGGCTATAGCGTGTGTTAGTTGTAATTTTACCTGTTAGGGTGTGCCATGGTGTTGGCACGGTTGTTATTATGGTTAGTGAGTGGAGACTCACTGGTTGTGGTTTGATTGGTAGTGGTGTGCCCTCATGGTGGCACAATTGTGTTTGTGATCTGTGGGTGTTTGTGTTCCGTGGTGGTACCTTATGGTGGTAGGTACCTGTACTCTTTGTGGTACTGGTTTCATGTAGTACGTTAAGTACTAGCCTTTTTAAATGGTGAAGTGGAGGTCATGCAGTGAGACCTTCCACTTGTTGTGTTTTACCCTTCCTTGGATAAGTTTCCGAATAAGGTTTAGTGTGCGATAGATTGGTATCGTGATAGCCAGTCCTGTTTCTTAAGGTGATATTCGATACATCGTGATCTACGGGAATAAAGAATTAGCTTTTGGTTAGCAATCCTGTTGCCCATATGTTTAGAGGCTTGCCAGTTAAGCTAGTAGCTTAGGCAATGCTTTGCCTGTGTGGCTTATAGCTTAGGCGACCAGCTGTTGAGGTGGTGTGCCTGTGAGGCTTGCGGCCTAGGCTTTCCAGTTATTGGGCAGACTAGTAGCGTGGTGTTAGTTCTGCCGTTGTCTCATCTTATTCCTTCCGGAATTAGTGTGAATTGATATAAATATGCTTTGCTGTGAGCATGAAATGGTTTGGCTTCCGGTGTTGCCAGTGAGACCCATTGGGGTTGAGGTTCTCCTATGTTTTGTGTGGTTTTAGGTGGTTCCCTACCGAGCCAGTGACTTGTTAAGGTTCACTCCCTTATAGTTCTTTTCAGGGTTTACCGTTGGTGTCGCTTAAGGAGGTGTTGTGAAAGACTTGTACCACCAGTAGTAGTGTTAGTACATTTTTGTGAGCTGGTGCTCCCTCGGGGTATGCCCCAATAGTTGTACTCTTTTTAATTTGGACATGTAATAATGTAATTGGACAGTTGTAAATTATATAACCAGATATGAGGACATATCTTTTCTTGTTCTCTACTGTTGTGGTTTGTCTTTTATATTCTTCCTGGACACGGCGTACGGCTATTCCTTGCGAGACTTCGGTCCATTCGTGGGAGACGGATCTGGATATGGACCTTTATTGGGTATAAATATCCAGGGCCGTTACAGTTGCGCCGAGACTTTGCCTTCAGCACCTGCGCTAGTAGTGCTCGGTCCTCCTCAAACCTGGCCCGACCCTCGGAGGTAGAGACGGTCTGCTCGAAGAGAAGGATCTCTCCATCGACCGCGCGGCTGACGACCCTATCGCCACCACCTCCTGACCTTCACCGCTGGCGGCGCCCTCTGAGAAGGTTCCTCCTCCTCGACCCTGGTCGTTGGCCTGACCACAGGCATGATCACAGTCATCTTCCATTGGCCCTCTATGGCGACCTTGGCCGGTGGGACGCGGTCTACTCTCCGACTCCTCCGATGCTCCTATCGCGGTCGTCGTCTCCACGGTTCCCTCAGGGGCAGTCCTCTGCTCGACGCCGCCTTGCCTTCTGTCATGGCTCTCGTTGCTTCCGCCGCCCCGTCTCCTCTGCCCAGTCTACAGTCGGACCCTAGTTCATCTGCACCCCAACCTACTCCGCAGTGGAGCCTCCGTCTGAGTGGTTGCTGACAACGACCAACTCCTCGCCTCCATGGCCTAGCTCCGAGATCACCCCCTTGACAGTCAGGGGCCTTGTCACGGTTACGGTTGCAGCCTCGTCTGCTCGACCGTCCTCCTCGGCCTCTTCCTCGACCTCTCTCTGTACGGCCCTAGTTGTCGTCTTTGGTCCGGACTCGCTCCGAAGACTTAACTTCAGGGGTCTCTTCTCGGCAGCTCGTCCACTGGCAGGACGGCTTACTTCAAGCACGGTCGTAGGTGGACTCTCACCCAGAAACGACACGTATGACGTAATGGGTATCTGCTCGGCGTAAAGGGCCACGTCCTCCTGATCACGCCAGCAGCCAGCTCTTTGGCACGTGTACAAAAAAAGAGATAAAGGAGGACTCCCCAACGAGTCAAAAGGCAAGGATGAGGTTCCACTTACTCCATGGCCGGCTGAGTCCGTGCTTGACGAGCTGTGTAATACCCCAGAAATTTCATTAATTAAAAAATAATATTATAGATAAATGAAAATTTTGCCCATTAATAAAAATCAACTAGTTAAAAGATACACATCATTATTGCATGAGTAGAAACTCATATAAAAATTCTATGAAAATAATAGTTACCTTAAAAATTATTATCTAATGACCCATTAAGAAATTTGGGCATAGAAAATAATTCGGAACCATGATTTAGAATTTATGACTTATTATTGTAACTAAGGAATAAATTGGAAAATCCATTATTACATGAGCCAAGTGGATTAACAATTGAAATAAAAATTATGGGTAGACTCCAACAATATGTGGGGATAGTCCATAAAAAGGAATTGGATCAATGGACAACTTATGACCCATGAACAAATTCAAGTATGAAAATAGTAAATAAATAACTTACGTATTATCGAAATGATAGAACTTACGTACCACTATCGTACGTGAGAAAACACATTAGAAATTTCGTAAAAATTATAAATCAACCTCAAACATTATTCTTAAGAGTTTCATGAAGAGATTCGAGCAACGAAAAATCCAATTAGCCAAGTGTACGTTACACGTGACCAGGTTAACCGAATTAGGGAACTAAGTCGGAAAATTGTTACACAGAAAAATAACCCAACCATAAATTAAATAAATAGGTTGGAGAGACTTATAACATTATGTATTAGTGACCCATTAATGAAAATGGGCCAATGGATCACTTTTAGCCTAATAATAAATTGGAGCATAAAAATACTCAGAAATTCGTACCTGTAAATATGCTATAATTGTGAAGGGCACATTAGGGTTTAAATTAGGGTAATTAGTCATACAAGGTAAGTCAAAACCGGACCCAACTCTAAGAGGTGGCTTCCTAAACCTTTGTTACCCTCCTTGGGTGAGAGAATCTCAGATTTTGGAAACTAGAATGCAGAAATTCGCAGCCCTCTTTCCTAGTCCCATTAGGACATGAAGTAGCACCCTAAAACTATAAGAACTCTGCACAAAACGTTTGGGGAAGGTTTAGCATCAAGTTGGGTCGTGTGCAGCAAGTTTGGGGCGCTGGAGGAGAGGAGAAGGCTGGGAAAAAACGTGGTCTTCTTCCACCTTGCCCTGTAGCGAACCAGGTACCTGCAGGGAGTTCTATGCATTCAAAGGTAGGCATTCTCGGTCAAGATTAAAGAAAAATAATACCATCTTGTAGAGCTTCGAGTCTAGATTCATTTGCTTCTGATTTTACTAATTTTCATCGAGTATACTTTGTGTATTAATCGTGTTCCCCAAGTCGCGCACAGTTAGGGCTTTTACCGTTCTTCTTATTACGTATACGATTTGAGACTGAATTGGACTAAATCATCAACATCAAAGTTCTTCTACTGGTAGTCACAATCATCTTTCATGTAGAAAGTTTTGCCTAAAAGTCTTTAGATAGAGAGTTATAAGCGTGTTAATCGAGTCACTGCATGATACTGCAATGTCGAGATGTAGTTAACTTTAAGTTCTTCCTGTTTTGCACAAGATAAAGGCCGAAGTAGTTCAAGCATCCAACTTAAAAGTTCTTTAACTAGTTGTCATGGTCATCTTTCATGTTAAGTTTTTTGTTTATATATCATTATTTAGAGAGTTATAAACTTCGCAATAGAGTCATGCAGGATACTGCATTTTCAGGTTGCATTTAACTTTCACTTCATTATGTTTTTCACAAGGTTCAAGACCGAATTAGGTAAAACCCCAACAACAAAGTTCTTATACTAATTGTCCTTGTCATCTTTTATGTTAGACATTTTGTCCAATGTCAGGAGATCTCATGTTACAAGTCTAACATGTAAGTCGCAACGAAGTCATGCATGTTTAGGGCTTTCCCACATTCTTCCTATATTTCATGCAATTAGAGACCGATTCAGAACCAGCCCACAACACAAAAGTTATTCCAATAGATGTCCTCGACATTTTCTATGTTGTGAGTTTTGTCTAAAGGTCAGCATATAGAGAGATATAGGCATTTCATGAATATCACCCTGTGTCAAATCATGGTAGTCTGAACCAAGAGCATGTCAGATCCCTGTCGAACTCAGGCGCAGACCCGGTGAACGCGACGGCCCGATATGTCGCATTCTGAGGTCCGGTCGTGACAGTACCTCTGTCGCGTTCTGGTCGCGACAGTACCCATGTCGCATTCTGCCTGCCTGATCTGACGACCCCGTCGCGATCCTTGCAACCACGTCGCGATCTCAGTTTTGGGCCTAAAAATCAGTCTTTTGCAAGTCTTGTTGTACCACCATAATTCCCATATCATGTTGACGATCTTAACTACATAAAAACAAAGTTGTAAGTATTGATTGTATTTTAATCTAATAAAAGTCAATCACTTGATCTTTCATATCCTTGATTTCATGACACATACACACACGTTGAACCATCCAAACATGGCTTAATTTATATGAATATGACACATACATATCTGTAATTATTGCAATTAATTACCTTACTTTAACAAGTACTCGTTTACGATTCGTGTGATGTTTTAGAACACTGATCTCGACGCTCCACTGTTCTAGAATTCCTCTAGAACGTCGAGCACTTGTTTCTATATTTACACACTTTCTTGACTTGGACGAACTCTCCATCGGATACTCCTTCCGCCGGACTAGTGAATCCTTGTGCAAGGCCTCCGTAAGTCTCCTCTGTCCATGGATTCCCACATGGTCGACGAGCCGGTTGTACCCTAATACCTATGATACCCTTAGGGATCTATATGATCCAACGCCTATTAGAGATTCACTCTCGTCTTAGATCACGCCGGACCTCTGGACCTGTGCATAACAAGGCAGTGGTAGGGTCGTGAGTTCCACCTGACTGCCAATACCAAGTGCGCGTGTTGTGCAACTGTTACTATCGTCTGTTTACTCGTCGCTTTACATGCAATGTCCACTAGCTCTCATCTGTACTCTACTCGCTCATCTATTCACGTCACTCTACTATCTCGTCTATTCATCTAGTGATCTTATCTATTTCTTGGTACTCTCGATTTCGCCAATTAAATGATTGATTGTCTACGATAAAAACATGACTATGCTAGGCAACATTATAAGGGCCCGGTCTGGTCCTTGGGAGGGGCACCTGAAAGGCTATAACTCGCGGGGGTCTAATGATCTGGGTGATTGCATACACCTAACGCATGAACATGCAAAATTTGATCTATGGCAATCAATTAATCAAACTGTCAATTATTGGTTTACTTGAATCTCGTGTTGAAAGAATATCGACCAACACTTGCTATCGTGACTTGTGCACTGTTCGGCAACTTTACTTGTTATCTTGTTATACGGCCAATCCGATATCAACACTTGTCGTGCTATACACTCGTGCACTGTGCTATTGTTTCTCATTATCGTGTACCAGTACTTTCTATATGTTTCTCGTTACTCTCTATAGATATCCTGCTTTACAAGACATAAACACTTAAAGCATGCTTGATCCTGAGATTTAAGTCCTACTGGCGTTATCGCTCACCCTTCGTTATTTGTTATTGTGTCTCAGGTAAGTCGGACTCTGACGTCACACACACAATGGGACAAGACTAGAGTGTGAGCGAGCGACCCGAAGTCAACTCATGAAGTTACCTTAGTACCATGGAGTCTAGTAGTTATTACTTCAGTTTTCTTTTCAGTGTAATGACGTCATTGAGCCTTGTGTTTGGCTCCGAATTAGTGGTTGTAATAGTCTTAGTAATTTTATAATGAAATCAAGAGTTATTTCAATTATTGTTCATTAGATGCTCTGATGTTTGCGAAAATATGCGCAGTTGTCGTTACCATACTCGTTGTTCGCGTCTCCCTCCGATTTATTCCGCTGCTGAATTGGAGGGGCGTGACAGTTGGTATCAGAGCCTAGGATGTCCTTAGGATATTTTAGGTCCTAGGATGTTCTAGGTGAACCGCCATGACACATGTCTAAGTTAATCACCATACCTATGCGAGAGATTGGGTAAAGCTTGGGGCTATGCTAGGAGTTTAACTATATGTACAAACACCCTCAGTTAAGAAGAACTTAATAGAATATATTGCTCGCGGGAGACTAGAAGAGATGGCTGGCGAGCGTGCGCCAATGGTTGAATTACAATGGACCATACAAGGATTGACTCAAGCCCTTAACAATGTGATTCAAGCCAGAACAAGAAATGGGACCGGAGACTTATATGCGAATTTTCAACAAATAAATCCTCCTAGGTTTAATGGAACTCCGGATCCCGAAGAAGCCAAAAATTGGGTAAAGGCAATGGAACAAATTTTTAGAGTCATGCAATGTTCAAAGCAGGAGAAAGTCCTTCTGGCAACCTTCCAGTTGGACCGCGATGCTAGAGCTTGGTGGGAAGCTGCCAGTCGTCGATTACCCAACATCAACATAGAGTGGGGAGAATTTTTAGAACTCTTCAACACCAAATATTCTTCCAAGAGGATTTGTGAGAAGGAGAAACTCTTAATGGATGCCGACATGAGACCAACTCAGAGGCTAGTCCTGGCATGTCAACAAGCCGCTCAACTGCTAGGAAGAGCTCTGGAAGCGACTAAGAAGATTAAAAAAGGAAACCAACCAGAATAGGAAGAGAAGATATAACCATGGCAAGAAGGCCAACCAGCAAGTGAATCGTAACAATGCGATTATCTGCCTTCATTGTTACAAGCCGGGTCATGTGGCAAAGGAGTGTTGGCGAGAATTGGTGCATGCCTACGTTGTGGCAACTCGAGACATCAGCTGCGAGACTGTCCACTCTTAAAAGAATCAGCTACTAGTGCGAAAGATCCCACTCTATGACAAAGAGGAAGCGACTAAACAGTGGTAATGGTAAACAACAATAAATAATTGGCATGTAACTCTCAATCACGAAGGTCGATGCAAGAATTGCTATATGGTGAGCCACATGTCGAAAGACTGCGGAAGAATCAAGGGAAGTGTCTCCGATGTGGAAGCTCAGACCACAAGATTAGGAATTGCCCCGCGAAAGACAAGTGTTTCGGGAATCAACACATAAGATACCTCGAAGCTTCGGCAACACCAAGTCCAATGACGAAATAAGGACCATGGAAGGTAAATCTAAACTCGTCTCGATTAATACTCTTAGTATAGTATGATGATTCATATTTAATTGAAGGCGTCATGGAATTTGGGGACCAATTCTCTTAAGTGGGGGAGGATGTAATACCCCAGAAATTTCATTAATTAAAAAATATATTATAGATAAATGAAAATTTTGCCCACTAATAAAATCAAACTAGTTAAAGATACACATCATTATTGCATGAGTAGAAACTCATATAAAAATTCTATGAAAATAATAGTATACCTTAAAAATTATTATCTAATGACCCATTAAGAAATTTGGGCATAGAAAAATAATTCGGACCATGATTTAGAATTTATGTGACTTATTATTGTAACTAAGGAATAAATTGGAAAATCCATTATTATATGAGCCAAGTGGATTAACAATTGAAATAAAAATTATGGGTAGACTCCAAACAATATGTGGGGATAGTCCATAAAAGGAATTGGATCAATGGACAACTTATGACTCATGAAAATTCAAGTATGAAAATAGTAAATAAATAACTTACGTATTATCGAAATGATAGAAATTATGTACCACTATCGTATGTGAGAAAACACATTAGAAAATTCCGTAAAAATTAAAATCAACCAAAACATTATTCTTAAGAGTTTCATGAAGAGATTCGAGCAACGAAAATCCGATTGGCCAAGTGTACGTTACACGTGACTAGGTTAACCGAATTAGGGAACTAAGTCGGAAAATTGTTAACACGGAAAAATAACCCAACCATAAATTAAATAAATAGGTTGGAGAGACTTATAACATTATGTATTAGTGACCCATTAATGAAAATGGGCCAATGGATCACTTTTAGCCTAATAATAAAATTGGAACATAAAAATACTCAGAAATTCGTACCTGTAAATATGCAATAATTGTGAAGGGCACATTTGGGTTTAAATTAGGGTAATTAGTCATACAAGGTAAGTCAAAACCGGACCCAACTCTAAGAGGTGGTTTCCTAAACCTTTGCTACCTCCTTTGGGTGAGAGAATCTCAGATTTTGGAAACTTGAATGCAGAAATTCGCAGCCCTCTTTCCTAGTCCCATTAGGACATGAAGTAGCACCCTAAAACTATAAGAACTCTTCACAAAATGTTTGGGAAGGTTTAGCATCAAGTTGGGGTCGTGTGCAGCAAGTTTGGGGCGCTGGAGGAGAGGAGAAGGCTGGGGAAAAATGTGGTCTTCTTCCACCTCGCCCTGTAGCAAACCAGGAACCTGCATGGGGTTCTTTGCGTTCAAAGGTAGGCATTCTCGGTCAAGATTAAAGAAAAATAATACCTTCTTGTAGAGCTTCGAGTCTAGATTCATTTTTTTTCTGATTTACTAATTTTCATCGAGTATACTTTGTGTATTAATCGTTTTCCCCAAGTTGCGCACAGTTAGGGCTTTTACCTTCTTCTTATTATGCATACGATTTGAGACCGAATTAGACTAAATCATCAACATCAAAGTTCTTCTACTTGTAGTCACAATCATCTTTCATGTAGAAAATATTGATTAAAAGTCTTTAGATAGATAGGTATAAGTGTGTTAATTGAGTCGCTGCATGATACTGCAATGTCGAGATTCAGTTAACTTTAAGTTCTTCCTGTTTTGCACAAGTTAATGGCCGATGTAGGTCAAGCCTCCAACATAACAGTTCTTTAACTAGTTGTCATGGTCATCTTTCATGTCAAGTGTTTTGTTTAAATATCATTAGTTAGAGAGTTATAAACTTTGCAATAGAGTCATGCAGGATACTGCGTTTTCAGGTTGCATTTAACTTCACTTCTTCATGTTTTTCACAAGGTTCAAGACCGAATTAGGTTAAACCCCAACAACAAAGTTCTTATACTAGTTGTCCTTGTCATCTTTTATGTTAGACGTTTTGTCCAAATGTCAGGAGATCTCATGTTACAAGTCTAACATGTAAGTCGCAATGAAGTCATGCATGTTTAGGGCTTTCCCATGTTCTTCCTGTATTTCATGCAATTAGAGACAGATTCAGACCCAGATCACAACACAAACTTCTTTCAATAGATGTCCTCGACATTTTCTATGTTGTGAGTTTTGTCTAAAGGTCAGCATATAGAGAGATATAGGCGTTTCATGAATATCACCCTGTGTCAAATGATGGTAGTCTGAACCAAGAGCATGTTAGATCCCTGTCGGACTCAGGCGCAGACCCTGTGAACGCGACGGCCCGATATCGCATTCTGAGGTCGGGTCGCGACAGTACCTCTGTCGCGTTCTGGTCGCGACAGTACCCATGTTGCATTCTGCCTGCCTGATCTGACGACCCCGTCGAGATCCTTGCAAGACCACGTCACGATCTCAGTTTGGGCCTGAAAATCAGTCTTTTGCAAGTCTTGTTGTACCACCATAATTCCCATATCATGTTGATGATCTTAACTACATAAAAGCAAAGTTGTAAGTATTGATTGTATTTTAATCTAATAAAAGTCAATCACTTGATCTTTCATATCCTTGATTTCATGACACATACACACACGTTGAACCATCCAAACATGGCTTAATTTGTATGAATATGACACATAACATATCTGGTAATTATTGCAATTCATTACCTTACTTTAACAAGTACTCATTTATGATTCGTGCGATGTTTTAGAACACTGATCTCGACGCTCCACTGTTCTAGAATTCCTCTAGAACGTCGAGCACTTGTTTCTATATTTACACACTTTCTTGACTTGGACGAACTCTCCATCGAATACTCCTTCCGCCGGACTAGTGAATCCTTGTGCAAGGCCTCCGTAAGTCTCCTCTGTCCATGGATTCCCACATGGTCGCCGAGCCGTTGTACCCTAATACCTATGATACCCTTTAGGGATCTATATGATCCAAACGCCTATTAGAGATTCACTCTCGTCTTAAATCACGCCGGACCTCTGGACCTGTGCATAACAAGGCCAGTGGTAGGGTCGTGAGTTCCACCTGACTGCCAATACCAAGTGCGTGTGTTGTGCAACTGTTACTATCATCTGTTTACTCGTCGCTTTACGTGCAATGTCCACTAGCTCTCATCTATACTCTACTCGCTCATCTATTCACGTCACTCTACTATCTCGACTATTCATCTAGTGATCTCAACTATTTCTTGGTACTCTCTATTTGGCCAATTAAATGATTGTTGTCTACGATAAAAACATGACTATGCTAGGCAACATTATAAGGGCCCGGTGAGGTCCTTGGGAGGAGCACCTGAAAGGCTATAACTCGCGGGGGTCTAATGATCTGGGTGATGGCATACACCTAACACATGAACATGCAAGATTTGATCTATGACAATCAATTAATCAAACTGTCAATTATTGGTTTACTTGAATCTCGTGGTTGAAAGAATATCGACCAACACTTGCTATCGTGACTTGTGCACTGTTGTGCAACTTTACTTGTTATCTTGTTATACGGCCAATCTGATATCAACACTTGTCGTGCTATACACTCGTGCATTGTGCTATTGTTTCTCATTATTGTGTACCAGTACTTTCTATATGTTTCTCGTTACTCTCTCTAGATATCCTGCTTTACAAGACATTAAACACTTAAAGCATGCTTGATCCTGAGATTTAAGTCCTACTGGGCGTTATCGCTCACCCTTCGTTATTTGTTATTGTGTCTCAGGTAAATCGGACTCTCACGTCACACACACCAATGGGACAAGACTAGAGTGATGAGCGACCCGAAGTCAACTCATGAAGTTACCTTAGTACCATGGAGTCTAGTAGTTATTACTTCAGTTTTCTTTTCAGTGTAATGACGTCATTGAGCCTTGTGTTTGGCTCCGAATTAGTGGTTGTAATAGTCTTAGTAATTTTATAATGAAATCAAGAGTTATTTCATTATTGTTCATTAGATGCTCTGATGTTTGCGAAAATATGTGCAGTTGTCGTTACCATACTCGTTGTTCGCGTCTCCCTCCGTTTATTCCGCTGCTAAATTGGAGGAGCGTGACAAGCTGGGCCTCCGTCAGATACTCCTCAACATTCTCCGCCATCACGTTGCTGAGGCGGTCGGAGATCCTCGCTACGTCCCAGATCAGGAGAGGCACCATGTCCTTATAGCGCGGGTCCTTAACCTGAGTAGGGAACCCCCACTCTTCGTTCCGTGTCCTCGACGACGGCCGACGAAGAACACCCGATGCGTCCACCCCTTGTTGTTGGAGTATTTCAGCGATAACTGGATCTGCATCTTGTTTGCGCGGTGCTTGGTGTAATAGACCCCGGTGCCGGTTTGCGGCGATGCCGCAAGGCTAAAATGCCCATGGAAGAGGTCCGCCATTGGCTAAATGTCGCGCACTTTGCACGAAATGCAAAACACGTAGATAGTCTGCCACGAATTTGGCGTCAGCTGGATTGGGGCGATCCCCCATGCGTTGAGGATGTCCTTCGCCACCTCCGACAGTAGCAGTTGAAACCCTGCCTCTGGGAGGTCCAGGGAGAGGGCGATGCATACCGACTTCTGGAGGAGATAAGACTCCTCTTCGTTGGCGAGGAAGAAGTCGTACTCATTGCCGATGCGGAAGTGCTCCCGAAGTCCCTCGAAGAACCGGTACCTTGGTCCCCTCGTCACTCCCGTCGCCACTCCACTCACCTCGATGGTGGCGGCTTCTTTCCCTGCTCTCTACGACATCTCTCACTTGTGGAAGAAGGAAGAGGACGGCGAAGAAGCCGGAGGAAGAAGAAGAATAGCGACGAAGAGCAAGAGGGCTTCAAAAGGAGGAGGGCACGGGCCCTACCTTTACTTCTCCTCTTCCTTATAGGGAAAGAGGGTGCGGATTTCGAAAGGTGAAAATGGCGGTTCTCTCGCTCCAACGGCTCGTTCGAATGTGCCGTGCAGTGTTCGACACATAGCCTCTGCCATCATGCATTTTCCGTTCCCAGGAAGCCGCCAACGGTGTCGTCCTGGAGCCGCCCTCACCACCGCGATCTGTAGCAACCTTGATTTTTAAAATCCTAAATAAATAAAAAATTAATTAATAAATGTGGAATGGAAGTTAATTAGAATAAGGGAGAATAAATGGAATAAAAGGAAATTAAATTAATACCCATTAAGCTAAATTAGTAATGGGTTTTACTAATGATCCTAACACAGATTGTTGGGCCCAAATGTGAAGAGCCCATCATGGGATGGGAGTTAATTAAGCCAATTTCGTATCTAATTAATTAATAAATAGAAAAGGTTACGACAAATATTTATTAATCTATAATCATCCTAATAAGGAGCCCTTATCCCATCCTAACCCCTTGGCCACGAGATTAGGCCTCTTCCCCATCCTTTTTAGGTGGATAAAAGGCAGAAAAATAGGTGATAATTATGGATTTTCGGAGTTGGAGGAGAAAAGGAGAGTTTTAGGAACTTTGGACTCTATTAGCAAGCTATACACTCCCAAATCGACCCTATCACCCCATAGATCATTGTTGGATCTCTGGGAGACGAAGGGAAAGGTTGGAGGATGAAGGAGCAAGGAGAAGAAGGCTTGGATCAAAGGGGGATTTCTTCTTCTTCATCACCAAAGCTAGGTTTTCATTACATCACAAAAAGGTAGGCAATCTCTCAAGCACAAATCGTGAAATTTTAACCTAAGGTAGCCCACGCATCCCTTTTGAAACCCCATGTTTCACAATTATTCGTTCTTCCATGAGGGAGAATTAATGTTTCAATCCCAGTCAGTATCATGCACCCAAACCCTCTTGTTTACCTTAAATCCATGCATGTACTCAATCCCATGCCATGAAATTATTTTCATAAATACTACATCCTATTAGCTTTCAAACGCCCCTAGTTTCCCTAAATTCCATCATGTATCCTTTGTGAATTAATTTGTTTTCTATGAACTATGCATGTCTAGGTCACCAAAATGTAACCTTGTTAAAACATGCACAACCCTTGTCTGTTTCCTAATTATTCATGTCTGTTGATAGATCTATGAGTCTACTTTCATTTAAAACTCATTTCATAATTTTTGGATCATCGTGCAATTTTATATCGATTTTTGAAGTGGTCTATTCATGCATAGGAGTGAAGGACCAAACCCACAAAGGGAAAATTCCCTTTTCTGGGTCAGGCCGCTCCTCTGAAATCGCGACTAGCCGACCCGTCGCGATATCAGAGAAGTCGCGACCGGCCGGTCCGTCGCATTATAAACACGATGGCCCGCGCTGTCACGATTCTCTCCCAGCCTGCGCCAGGCCGGCCGGGTCAGTGGGTTGCACCCGAACCGCCCGTCGCGACTTGAATCACGACCGGTGAACCCGCCGCAATTTCAAGATTTGGTCGGAATATTAAATTGCACTTGTGCCCCTGCTGTTTATGCTATTTAACCATTGTTTAGCCTCAATTGACATACTTTTATATATATTTCAACCTGATTAATCAATAATGGGAAATAATTATATAAATCTAATTAATTAAAGCCAAGTGCACAATCTTTCATGCTCTCATAATTATTTACACGTGCACACACTTAACACAAATGTTTGTCATTAAACCTTATTAAATTACTCAATAATATATCTGGTAATTATTAAGTGTAATTATTTCACTTAAATTTCCCTATTATTTAAATGACACTTGTCTTCATTTTATTCACGTGCTTTGTACACTGTTATCGCGTCCCTCTGCCTTTGAGAACTCGAGGCAAGATGGACAACGTTTCTTTACATACTCTTTCTTGGCATGGACCACCTCTCCATTGGGAATACTCCTGACTAAACTAGGGACTCCTTGTTAAGGCCTCCATAAGTCTCCTTGGCTTTGGCGCGCGTCCTTAGCCGACGAGTTGATTGTACCCTTAAATCCCGTTACACCCTCAGGGATCAGTAGGATCCAACAGCCTTAGTGTGTTCTCTCTTACCTTGGGATCACGCCGGACCATCTCACCTGTGTTCATAACACGGCTAATGGGCTGATGTGACATCTACCTGACTGTTGGCACCCGATTTAGTGCTGTGCAACTGTGACTATCATCGGTTTAAAGTTGTTTTACGATTATACCCCTATCTCATCTACTATCCTTGTACTCTCATCTTTTCACTATCACTCTACAATCTCATCTATTTCATCTACTATTCTCATCTATTCTTGGTACTCTATTTGGCCATCCCTATGATTGTCTATGATAAGAAACATAACTTATGCCAGTGCAATAGGGCTCGATCTGGTCCTGGGAGGAGCGCCCGAAAAGTGTTATTTGTCCATGGGAGTTAAAATGATCAGGATGTTGGCATACATCCAGTGCCATTATACTATCAAGATTAAATCTATGACAATCAATCAGTGCAATCAATACATGTGCTATCTATATAGTGCTATCATTATTAGTGCACCGTTGTGTAACTTTACGTGCTATATCGTTACATGGCCAATCCTTTATCGTACTTGATGCACAATTTTCCATATACTAGTGCTATAATTCTCTTGCTATCGTTACTTTGCTCTACATGACTATGCTATCTAGTTATCCTCCCATTGAAGACATTAATCATTTAAAGCATGCTTGTTTACACGAGATATTAAGTCCTACTGGCATTATTCCTCATCCTGCGTTGCTATTTCATGTGTTTCAGGTGAGTCGGATGGTGATTACCACACTCATGAGGAAGGGAATGAGGATGATGCTCAAGAGTGATCCGTTTCGTCAACCCGTGCTTAGTAGTTAGTTAGAAAGTCGTCAGATAGTCAGTATGTAATAGTTTAGATTTGAATAAAGTACTCTAGGCCCTAGTTTTGGCTCTAATTAGTGAATGTAATGGAGTTTGATGAATTATTAATGAAGTTAGATTTTATTTAATATTATTCCAATTGTGCAATGGTTTGTCATTTATTTATCGCTCTGTACTATTTAATAACTGTAATTCTGCTCTGATATTCCGCGTCGAGACGTTACAGTTTTGTGGTATCAGAGCCTAGGTATTCTTAAATAGGATGATCTAGGTTGACCTGCCTTGACTTAGAATTTAATTCCATACCTATGTGAGAAATGGGTAGAACCAAGGGTAATAAGATAAAACAAACAACCAAGGTAATAAGATAAAACAAACTCACACGCACAAACTTAGTGCAAACTCAATATCTTACATTTAAATTCTCTTTTGAAGGAACTTAACAATAGCAATGGTAGAGGAGCATGCATAACTCTGTGACATGCAACACATTATTCAGCAGCTCACACAGGCATTACTTCGGGCTACTGGAGCTAATAATAATCGAGGAGCCGGAGATTTACACAGAAATTTTTAGAATCTGAATCTGCCTCGTTTCAGTGGGACCACTGATCCCGACGAGGCAGAGAACTGGCTAAAAGAGATAGAACGCATTTTCCACATTATGTAGTGCGCAGATGGAGACAAGATACTACTTGTAACATTTCAGCTCGAAAGGGACACCCGTGCATGGTGGGAGTCTGTTGAGGCCACCAAGGCCGATGCATAGCTTACATGGAATGAGTTCAAGGAGCACTTTAACTCCAAATACTTTTCTGAAAGGGTCCAAGAGAGGAAGGCATTCGAGTTTGTTGCATTGAAACAAAGGAACCTTACTGTTGCTGAGTATGAGGCTCAGTTCTCTTGGTTGGTACGATACGCCAATCACTTGGTAGGCACTGAAAAAATGAAGGTGAAACACTTTCTTAATGGGCTCAGGCCTGCATACATTACTCAGCTGGCACCTCTGAACATTCAAACTTATCCGGAGATGGTCAAGAAAGCACAATTGCTGGAGGATTCGACCGATCTCATTGATCGCATCAAGGGTAGAATGGTAAAGAAGGAGCAAACATCTGGAGCACCAAGCAAGCCCACTAATGACAAGAAATGGTCGTTAAGCATTACTGACGGGCCAAGCCAAGAGCGGAAGCCCAAAGTCTTCGCCCCTACTGCCCCCAACAAGCCCAGATGCAAGCACTGTGACAAGCTAGGTCATACTGCCGAGGAGTGCTGGAGAAAGGTAGGCGCGTGCCTACGTTGCGGGAGTCGAGAGCATCGCATTCCCAAATGCCCTCTGCTCAAGGAGAATGAAAAGCATCCTGCGGGACAGAAGAAGCCTGGCCGACTACAGGCCCTGCAAGAAGTGGAGACCACCGAGGAAGGTGGTGATGTGGAAGGTACCTTACCAGTTTTATCTCAGTCAACTTTTATTTTGTTTGATACTGGCGCAACACATTCGTTCATCACAAGCATTTGCTGATACATTAAATGAAAAACCTACATCCATGGAATTTGAATTACCTATCACTGGCCTTTGGGGGAGAAAGCTCAATTAAACAATACTTTCCATTAGCTGATGCAAAGATTGGTGAACTCAATCTTACAACTGACTTGATCTGTATGCCCATGGAGGGCTACGATGTTATTCTGGGAGCCGATTGGCTATCTACTTATGGGGCCATTGTTGACTATAGAAGAGGGAATATTTCCTTTAGTGAATTCCCTAAATTGACCTTCACAGAACGTAGACACAAGAGGCACTTGTCTCACGTCTCTGCTATTAAGGCGCAGAACATGATAAGAAAGGGTTGTGTGGCATTTCTTCCGCAATAGTAACTGAAAAGAAAACATCTAAGATATTAGACATACATATAGTGCAAAAGTACCCTGACGTGTTCCGTGATGAGCTGCCAGGCATTCCACCTAAAAGAGATGTGAATTTCTCGATTGATCTAAAATCTGGAGCTACACCGGTGTCACGCCAACCCTACAAAATGTCCCTTGCTGATTGAAGGAGTTAAAGGAGCAATTGATGGAACTGCTAGAAAGGGAATTATCAGACCAAGTACTTCTCCTTGGGAGCACCAGTGTTGTTTGTCAAGAAGAAGGATGGATCCCTGCGGCTATGCATTGACTACAGGCAGTTGAATCATCTGACTATCAAGAACAATTACCCTCTACCTCATGTTGATGAACTATTTGATCAAATATCAGGAGCAAAATACTTTTCTAAGATTGACCTTAGATCGGGATATCATCAGATGAGAAATAAAGATGCGGATATCTACAAGACAACTTTCAGGAGCAGATACGGTCATTACGAATTTGTAGTCGTGCCTTTTAGACTAACCAATGCTCCTGCAGCTTTCATGCAACTGATAAACAACATATATCGACCATACCTCGACAAGTTCGTCGTGGTTTTATTGATGATACTCTCATATATTCCAAGACTAAGGAAGAGCATGTGGAGCATCTGAGGATTGCTCTGCGGATCTTGCTGGACAACAAGCTCTACGCCAATTGAGCAAGTGTGACTTCTTGGCTCGAGGAGGTGTCATTTCTAGACATGTCATATCAAAGAGTATAGCTATCAATCCTTCCAAATAGAAGTTGTACTTAACTGGAGAGACAGACCAATGTCACTGAGATCAGAAGCTTTCTTGGACTAGCTGGCTACTACAAACGGTTTCAAAGACTTCTCCAAGATAGCTGTACCACTTACTCGCCTTACCCTAAAGAGAACCCGATGTCGAGCAAGGAAGTATTCGAGCAGAGCAGAAGACTTTCAACATTGAGCAATGCTTGACCTCTGCACCTGTCCTCGCGCTACCACTCGAAGGGAAGGATTCTCAGTCTACATTGATGCATATGGAATCGGTCTAGGCTGCGTGTTAATGCAGACGAGAAGGTGATAGCATATTCATCAAGACATTGAAGCCTCATAAAGTTAATTACCTTGTGGTATTTGCACTAAGATATGGAGGCATTACCTGTATGGAGAACAATTCATTGTCTACTCCGACCACAAGAGACTAAAGTATTTTTTTCTCAGAAGGAGCTCAATATGAGACAAAGAAGATGGTTGGAGTACCTGAAGGACTTTGATTTCAATATCCAATACCACCCAGGCAAAGTAATGCAGTAGCTGATGCACTTAGCAGAAACCTGTGGCATCCTATCCTGTTTAGTCCATGGGCAAGATATAATTACTTGAACAATTTGCCAATCTAGATTTAAATATTGAGCAAGAAGTGACCAGATGTTAGTGTTCACACCCGATTTTGGCCCTTAAGTCAAACCCATATTTCTTGTTATCTTGATGAGCCCCAAGTTGGTCATTCACCTTGAGCCCCCATTGGCCTTGCTTTGAGCTCATTAAAAGCCCATTTTCATGATATCCCATCCATTATTCTTTTAAAAGAGTCCATGTGCCTCAAGTCCTCATTATTCTACCATTTTATTGAACGATTTTTGAGAATATTCGATTTTTCTTAACACGACGGGTCGGGACGCCGTGTTAGCCTTGTCGCGCCCCCCTGGCCGCTGCGACAGCCCATGCATATCCATGCACTTGGCTTCTTTTGGCACCCCTCATATCCGTCGCGTTCATCTGTCGTGCCCCTACGATCCGTCTGACTACAGCCGTGTACGCAGCCTCCGCAACCACCTCCACTTTATCCTCTCGTGGCCTTATCATCATCCCATGCAACCTCCCACCCCTAAGCGCGGTTTGAGGTTCCAAGACCCTTGGAAACCTCTCTAGGACTCTCCCATGTGGATTTACATGCATTTATCACCTTATTTTTGGGCCATTATCTCCATGGACGGGATATTCTCTCTCTTCCCTTATAAAAGCAAGGCCTCTCCTTCAAAGAAGAGGACAGCCTGCCGAAATTCCTCTGATATGGACTTAGCCTCTTGGCTCTCCCATTTCCTCATATTTTACTTCACTAAGACATGTATACTTCTTCATCCTTGGAGCTTGGTGCTTGAGGAGGGCGACTCCTACATTCTCTGGAGCTTCTACAGTGATTGTGGACGTCGTTCAACGCCAGGGAGTCCGCCCCATACTGGGCTCTTTCTTCCCTCTCCTTCATC
>JACBKR010004748.1:0-21913 GCA_014218235.1 Colocasia esculenta | reverse complement strand
CATATCTGATGAGTTTCTGGTGTACTTACAATAATGGTTTAGACATGGGTGATATTGATGATCCAGTGACGTTTTCACAAGCCATGGAGAGTGAAAAATCCAGCATATGGTTTGAAGCCATGAAGCAAGAGCTTGATTCAATGGCTAAAAATCAAGTCTGGAAAGTCATCAACTTACCAAAAGGGTCCAAACTTGTTGGATGCAAATGGGTATTTAAAACTAAAGTTGACTCTAAAGGTAAAATTGAGCGATATAAGGCCAGATTGGTGGCTAAGGGTTTCACTCAAAGGGAAGGTATTGATTATGATGAGACCTTCTCTCCTGTTTATAAGAAGCTCTCATTCAGGATAGTCTTGGCCTTGGTGGCTCATTTTGATTTAGAGTTGCACCAAATAGATGTGAAAACGACATTTCTTAATGGAGACTTAGATAAAGAAGTGTATATGGAACAACCTCATGAGTTTCATGTAGAAGGGAAAGAACACTTGGTATGCAAATTAAAGAAATCCATCTATGGAGTTAAGCAAGCCTCCCATCAATGGTTCATTAAGTTTAGTGAGATCATACTGTCCTCTGGGTTTAAGGAAAATATTATTGATGAATGTTTATACCTATAGGTCAGTGAGAGTAAGTTCATTATCTTGCTTTTGTATGTAGATGACATCTTGCTTGCCAGTAGTGATCTTGGTTTATTACATGAAACAAAGGCTTTTCTTTCTGAAAACTTTGAGATGAAAGATTTAGGTGAAGCTCAATATGTGTTGGGCATTGAGATCACCAGGGATACACCATCAGGCACTTTAGGTCTTTCAAAATAGCTTATATCTCAAAGGTTTTAGAAAGATTTAACATGCAATCTTGTGCACCCGATAAAGTACCATTGTTAAAGGTGATAAATTCAGTAAATTATAGTGTCCCAAGAATGACTTAGAAAGGAAGCAAATGGAATCTATTCCTTATGCTTCAGCTGTTGGGAGCCTGATGTACCTTTAAACTTGTACACGTATAATAGCTTTGTTGTGGGTATGCTCAGTAGATACCAGAGTGACCCAGGTATAGATCACTGGAAGGCTGCCAAGAAAGTCATGCATTATTTGAAAGGCACAATGGATATTACTCACATATAGAAGGTTAGATCAGTGGAGGTCAATGCATATTCTAATGCTGATTTTGGTGGTTGTCTTGACACGAGGAAGTCCACGTTCGAGTTATGTTCCTCTTGGCAGGGGGAGCCATTACCTGGTGCAGTGAAAAGCGAGTGTTATAGTGACTTCCACTATGGTAGCTGAGTTTATTGCTTGTTTTGAGACTAGTGGTCAGGCCATTAATTGCAGAATTTGCTCACAGGGTCTATCGTTATAGATTAATCTCCAGGCCTATCAAGATTTACTGTGACAATTCCACTGTACTTTTTATTCTAAGAACAATAAAGCATCCAAGGGTGGTAGAGCTTTGGATATAAAGTATTTGTACTTAGAGACAGAGTGAGGAATCATGAAGTGTGTATAGAACATATTGGGATAGATCATATGGTTGCTGACCCTCTTACTAAAAGACTACCTGCTAGCGTCTTTTGTAGTTATGTGATTCAGATAGGTCTTGTAAGCTCTCTCGATATGTTATGACACTTTCAGTTGACATTATGTTGTTATTTGCGATCAATTCATGTCTGATTCTTCTATATTTTCTGCCTATTCATTTATTTGTGTGTACATGTTGCTATGGGTTGGCAGAAGCATGTTTAAGTGGTGACCAGTAGAAATATTAAGTTTGAGTTTATCTATAATTTCAATTGATGTTCAGTTGTAGTGAGTGGTGGCATTGTGATACATGGAAGGTGGTGTGTGATTGAATGCAATTACTGCCATGACCCTTGTCATTTGATTACAATATTTGAACTCTTCAGGTTCTATTAATGGAGTGGTGCATGGTTTGGTTTAATCATGCACACATGTACCATGTTTTTTCCTTCAAGTTTAAGTCCAAGACATCAAATCTCAGGAGACCTTTTAAAACTACATCAGTCTATATTATATGTATATTTCAAAAGAAGATTTGATGTACTTGTGACAAGTTGGACCAAGTGGGAGATATTAGGTTTTACCTAATATTAATGGTCCCCTTGTATTGGGCCGCACAACTATACACACCATTAGGCCAGTTAATGGAATATACTATTGGGATTAGCCCATTAGGTGCCTGTAGACATGCGAATTTGGCTCCACCGCAGGTAAAATTCATATTGCGACATAATGTCACAAATGGCACTCTTTTTGCCTTGAAAGAGTATTTTCCCAATCATTCTAGATCACCCCATTCTTCCCCCCGTGCTTCCCCTCCATTTCCGTGGCCCCTCGGAAAGTATAGGCATCAATTCCATGTCGCGACGGGTATGGCAACCGCATTATGAACGGCGTCCGGGATAGTGGACGCGATTCAGGACTTTATCGCGATAGCTCTAACAGGCACGACCTTAACGCGATGGCTTCATGGGGCGCGACCTTAACGCAACGGCCATCCAGGGCGCAACCATGAAAGTTGCGTCGTGCATGCCAGACGCGTTTATCAGCACGTGCCTAAAGCGAATTGCGTCCAATCCGATGGAGCGATTTGAAATCAAAAGGCTATGGCCTAGAAAGTCATCGCGTTATGGCCCACAATCATGAGAAAATCTGTAATCGCGTCCTTCTCAGCAGACGTGATTTAAAAGGTCAAATCATAATTCCCCATTAGCAGACAACGCATTATGAGCCGATTGCCTCAGAAATTGCCCTAAGGTAATCGCGGCAGCCATGGCTGCCGCGTTTCAAGTCACGACAGCCCTGGAGGATGCGATTCCACTCCTTATCGCGGCACCCCTGACAAGATGCGATTCAGAGACATGACGCCAATCATGCACCTGTCTCATCAATTGACCTTGCGAATCACGGCTACTGCCCGGACGCAATTCAATCCTTGTCGTGGCGCATAAGCCCGACGCGATTCAAGTAGCGCCTGCCACCCAGACGCGATTCAGCTTCTTGTCGCGGTGGCTGTACCCGACGTGATTCAATGATTTCACCTCTATAAATTGACCCCCGAGGGTCATTTGTAGAGGGGGTTCTACGAAGCGGCGAAGCCCTGCCAAATCCCTGCCTCGACTCCGGCCCAGGAGAATCTTCTACCTCGCGCTAATCCACGTCGTCCTTCCTCGGAGTCCGGAGCTGGCACCATCGTCTTCTTGACGCGGAGCAGAACGAAGCGGGAGCATCTCCCTCCTCTTCTCCATCCGTCCAACCGAAAATGCCGCCGCGCCGTTCATATTGGGGAAGCACCCCCTCCCATGTCTCTCTCCCTTTATTTGCTTTCCACTTCCTCCGGGCCCCACGGGCTCTTTTTATTTTCATCTCCTCCGGGGTCCCATGTGGCCCTTTTACTCCTTTTTACATACTTACATGCATGCACACACACAAACACACCTACATTTTTAGGGGTTTAAAAACGCCACCCGGTGAGTCCTCCATTTTTTCATTTCATTTTATTCGTTCGGAAATTCGATGCTACATGGACTTATTTGGCTAATCCCTTATTTTATTTGTCTTCTTTTGTCAGGGTAATCAAACAAGGAAACACCTCTACCGCGGCGACCGTGTGAGTAGAGGAAGAAAGGACCCACATCATCTTCCGCTCAATCTCCCACGCTCAGCAGGTATCCCGCGATCACACTCTTCTATCTCGCACCCCTCGCCGTGTGTCTCCATTTGGCACCCACGTGTGCCTGGAGATCATGATCACCCCACCACCATACCATCAAATATCCCTCTTTGTGGATCGCGCGTCGTCTGTCAGCGGCGTCTACAAATTGGCGATCACGGTGGGACAACGTTTTACGTATTTCCTCTTTGATTACCCCCTCCTTCGTGCCCCATGTGGCACTCTTCCTTTTGCTTAATACCCTGCGACATGTGTGTTTAATTTTTCTTTTTATATATATACATCTCCTGCTTTTCTGCCCCTTTTTTCTGTCCTCGGGAGGCCTGTCGGAATCGCGTCCAACATAGAGGACGCATTTTTAACGCGTCCACTGCACATGACGCGTTTCGTTTTGTTGTTGCAGCGGCCAAAGCTGACGCGTTTAGCTCCCTTGTCGCGGAGGCCTTAGCCGACGTGTTCCTGCTGTTGCGACGGCTAAGCCCGACACATTTTCCTTACTGCCTTTTTTTCCTGCTTTCCATTTTCTTCTCGGGTGCCTGTTTAGAATTGCGTCCCACACAGAGGACGCGATTCACTGATTGATAACGCGGCCGGCAATCCAGACGCGCTTCTGTTTCTGTTGCGGTGGCCAGAGCCGACGCGTTTCTGCCTGACATTGACTGTCCACAGGGACCTGTTCGTGGCTCTGACAGCCTTCGGTGGCTTGCAGATCTATGTCTAGGTGACTGGATGTGATTCTGTAGTCGTGACGGCTGTCCCCGACGTGACTCAAATTGCTGACAGAAATGCATCGTTCTGCCGTTTGTTTGCTATAAACTATGTATGCAGGGCATTTTGCATTTGGTCGGGGGACCTCCTTCCCTCATATCCTAGGCTCCACACACCCTTCCGGTGAAGGCAAGCTCTCCATTGGGCATTCCGTCCCTTTGGACTAGAGAACCTTCTCCCAGAACCCCATAAGACTCCGCACCCCGTGGATTCCCTCACGGCGGACCGAGCTGGTGGTACCACTTCGTTGACCGGGTAGACATCCCATTACGTGGTGAGAGGTGATTCTAGTTGCGCCCCGAAGTCTCTATCTTCTACCCAACTAGGATCTCATCTGGAGTGACACAATGCTTTTCAATCCATTTAAGTAAATTGTGAAACTCCTAAAAACAAGCGTTAATCATTACAACTTGTTTGGACCATCTTTGATTGATTAATCTTTGTTCAACTTGTTTGTCTGCTTGCCTTGTCAAAATGGACCAATATTATCATGCCGATTTTTATTATGAGGACTATGAGGATAATTCAAGCATCTAATCTTTCCAATCCCATGTCCGTCCATTTCACCACCGTGAGGGACAACCTTCCACTTCCTATGGTTATGTGCGCACACCGCGCAACAGCCTATCTGATGTCGCTCCATACCTCACTCCAATCAGGACTCGGCGAGAACCTTCACCCCACCAAGATCCAACAGTTCAAACTGTTCTGCATGCGTTCGATCAACTCAACCCTCAACAACTAAATTTGATCCAATCTTTAGTTGAGGGTGTGACTCCTCTTCTTCTCCCTCTCCCTCTCCGTCTCCCAAGCACTCACCTTTGTACATTCCGGCGACTTCGCCACATTCCCCTGTACATTCTCCCTCGCTTCGCCCCCCTAGCCATTTGCACTCCCGTGCTCCGGTCCGAACAGATCGCCCCTTGAGAAGGCCCACTAATTCAAGGCCACCCCCATGTACTCCCTCATATGCCCAGCAGCAACCCACTCTACTCCAACATTCTCTTCTCCAGAAATTGAAATTTTGGAGAATCAAATAAATAAGCTTTCAGATCCCATGGGTGACCCCGTTGCCGCCATTGCCGCTCTCCCTCAAATTTATATCCATCCTTCGGAAATTCCATCGTACCGATTGTACAATGGCACGGGTAATCCCTACCTCCATGTCAAGGAGTTTCTCTATGAGTCTTCTCATTGGCAGCAAGACCCCATCACCTTGGCATATTTATTTAGAAAATCTCTTGACGGCCCTGCACTCGAATGGTTCTACTCTTTAGAGCCAAGTGAGGTAGGAGACTTCCGCCCTCTGCACAAAAGATTCCTTCAAAGGTATAAAGACCGTGTTAGCCCTTATCTATCTGTCACGGATCTGGCATCCGAGAAGATGGGGGCCAACGAGGACTTTGTACAATTTGCTAACCGTTGGAGGTCAATGGCCACCCGCTTACAGCATGAGCTCTCGGAGTCAGAGCAAGTCAAAATAATCATTTCCAACACTACTCCAAGGTTCAGGCACATATGGCCACGAACCAAATCACCTCCATGAAGGAGCTCTACGAGCAGGGACGTTACATTCAAGGCCATTTATGGACTCCCCGATCGTGAACTATTTGATCAAATTAAACCGAGAAAGAACGGATCAGTGGACGACATCCACCATCCACCTCACCACCATACAACAAACACCCAGTATATACCTCCACAAACACCCATCTACCACAACATGCTGCCACCCAAGCATCCACTGATTCGTCCTTTCGGACTCAGCGACCTCCAACTGGACCCTACGATGCCCCTATTTTTAATGAAGAAGCTTCTGTGCCCTACGTTGTGCCTGCTCCGGCTCCCATGCCGATTCCCGTACCCCCGCCACAACTGCCCCCACAACAACCTCCACCTCCATCACAGCCTGTTGCTCGGGCTGAAGTTGCCAATGCCGAACCCATCCAAGAAACCACTTGGTGCTACGACGATGAACCTTCTGAGGTCATGTTCGTACGCCATTTACCTACACCTCCTACACTGCCATCCATTATCATCAAACCTTCCATAATTAATCCTCCACCCACCATTACACCTCCCATTACACCAACACCCTTGGCAGCCGAACCCGAGCAAATCTTCCCCTTCATACCGATTACGCCTCCACAGGCCATACAGCTTTCCACTCCATCCGCCTCCACCCCCATCCGACGGAGCAGGCGCAAGTTTTTAAGGAGCGATAAGCTACGTCAGCAAAAGAAGAAGACCTGGACCGGACATGCTTTTCAAAAGCCAAGAATATATTCCTCGCATGCCAGTCATTATCAAAATACCGGGCACATTCACCAAGCGGGAGTCCTCCCCTCCAATCATGGCCGTCAAGAGGTCTTCTAGATCAATGCCAATCATACCCGTTGCCAACCGGGTTCATTTTAAAATACTCATAGGGAATCAAACTCTCCAAGCTCTCATGACCCCTCACACCATTGTTGTGAACCTTCCCACTCTAGTAAAGGGGTCAGCTTCTCAGGTTGTGCTCACGCACTCCAACGCTAAATCATTGGCACAATCTATTATTCAAGGGGTCATGCCCCTTTCCATATCAAACATTATACAATCTTTGGGCATGATCCCCTCATTGTTGCTTCCAACTCCACCGGTGGAACTCCCCACCCATTCATTAAGCTACATTCCAAGGGAGTTACCACTATTAGTTGAATCTCCGACGGAAGTCAACCCTCCAATCATTGAGAGCTACTCAATCCCTCGGAGAAAAGCAAGATCTTCCGCCCGCTGGGCAAAATTTATGAGGAAGTACTTGCGAGTCAGAACGCTGATTCCCAAGTGGAAGCAAAAACACCAGGCAAGGCAAAAGACCAGAGGATCTCCTCCATCTTTTTCCTTTTCTTTTCAATCATCTTTCATGCTGCTTAGGACCTTCCCGTGGGTTCTCCACATTCCCTCCCCATAGGAGGCATTTTATTTTCATTTGTTGTACAATCCATTTTCTTACACAGGGCATCACTTCCTTTTGTACCCCTTACTCTCCTTTCCATACCCCACGTGGCATAACTCACTTCCGTGCCCATGGCACATCTCCTCCCCGTACCCCACACGGCACACCTACATTCTGTGCCCAACGCGGCACATCTCCATCCCGTGCCCCACGTGGCACAACTCCCTCTTGTGCAACACGTGGCACCTCTCCGTCATGCCTACGCTACCACCCTCCTTTCTGACCGCTCGCAGCCCGCTTTTTCCTTCCTTCCCTCTGGCCCCGCTGGATTCTTTTCCTCTTTCAGGGCACCGCGCCCTCCTTCTTCTTCGAACCCCTCCGGCCTCGTCGGAGTTTCCAAAATCTTTCCTCCACTCTCTCCTCGCCGCCTTTATTGGGTTCTTTGACCCTTCTTGTATTGTTTTCGGGGTTTTAGCCCCCACTCGTCATTTTAATTTCAAACAAAAAAATTGTAAATTCTTGTAGACCCCGAGTCTCGCCCTCACGCAGGGCATTCGTCCCCTTTTACCTTCCAAAAATCTTATGTTAAAAACTTACTATATTTTAGCAATATAAAAATCAAAAAAAAAAAAAATCCAGCATTTGCCATGCCATCGTAGCATTTTGTTATTAAAGTTCCGAGCAAGGAGTCCAAAATTCCCTCCCGGGTCATTGAAAGTTTGCCCTTAGCATGGGCACTTGCACACACTTCACGGTGCCCTAAGTCTATTGCTCCCGACGGACACCGTCACCGTCACAGCCATGCCTGAAAGGCACAAAAGTCTGTTTCTCCTCTTAGTCGGCCAAAATATGGGTAGCAGAGGTAGTCTGGGCAAGGCGACCAACCCAAAGCACCTCCGTCATTAGAAGACGTCCTCAAAAAATGGGCAAATCAAATGACCAATAAAAAATCAAAGTCAAATTGCATGTCAAGAGTGGCAAAGTCCCCGCGGAGATCCAAATGGACCCGGTCGTATGCATGCAAAAATCAAAATCAAATTAATGATAATAGGGCATGTCAAGAGGGCAAAGTCCCCGCAGAGATCCAAATGGACTAGGTCGTACGCATGTCCCTACAATCAAGTAGTCATCACTCAAGATTCCAAAATAATCCAAAAGCCCTAGTGCTTAAATGAGACTAAACCTTCTGACGGTTGTGCCAAGGAAGGAAGTCAAACCCAACCCCTCGATACCCATACAAAGCTTATCTCCAAAATTTTCTTCCCTTCTTCCTGCCAGACTCAGTCACCTTTTCAGGCATGGCTTTGGTAATGCATTGTTAACCCAATGCAATTAGCTCGTGGGGGCCACGTTAAAATGCACACCCTACTCTGGGCATTCTTTAATGAAAACGAGAGGTAACAAAGACCCCTCGCCAGTCATTTTTATAGCTCAGACACCTCCATAGCCTCACAATGTTCCAAAAGAACAAAAAATCGAATACTTCCAAAAATCCATAAAAAATTTGAATATCTCCAAAACCCACAAAAAATTAAATACTTTCAAAACCCACAAAAATCAAATATTTTCAAAATCAACAAAAATCCAAATACTTTCAAAATCCAACAAAAAATCAAAATATTTTCCAAAACACCACAAAAATTCAAATATCTCTCAAAACCCACAAAAATTCAAATACTTTCAAAAATCCAAAAAAGTTTTCCGATGGTATTGCACAAGGCAAGCACATTGCCTCTTGTATGCGTCAGATCGCATCAATTCTTCCCCTTCATGGATTCCTCCCATCCTTAACTCCAATCTCCTTAGCTAGAGATCACCTATGCTCATGGTCCAAACACAAATGTTTGAGCCATTCTGTCATTGACTACTTTAGTCATGCTCCATGCTATGAATGCTATTTTTCCATGATTTTTGTTTTTTTTGGCTAATGGGTTTTGAGCACAGGATTTGAGTTACCTCGTCCGGCGCAACATCAGGCGGTTGCGCCTTCACCATCACCTATCTGCATTTACTATATAATATACCTCTAGAGCACACAAAAGACCTTGTGGCTTTGAGGAATCTGGGGTTTGAGTTCCCTTCTATCAAAAATAATGATTGTCCCAGAGGATCCTTAGCCGCACGGATGGGCCGTTACGCTTGGCATGTGAGGACGATGAACCCATGCATACCCCGTGGTCCTGACTCACCGGCGTAACAATATTATCCTTAGTTATTTTCTACTCCTCTTTTAATCTTATTTTCCTTTTAGCCCAGCATACATGCATATTGAAATCTCAGTGGAAAACCACTCTTCCAAGCCAATTTGAGGGTCATCCGCACCTCAAATTCAAAAGCAACATTGAAATATTCCATTCCAGGTCGAATACCCAACTCCGTTTATTGTCGCCTCTAGGCTGATTTCCTTCAGAATCTTTGTTTGGACTTATCCCTTTTATTTCTCATCTTTACTCCCAGAGTTCCACTTGAGGCAGTGGCAGACGCCCCCGATGGTGAAACTAATGGATTGTGTCCTTAGGTACTTCCCCGATGTTGGAAGTTGATCTCTCCTTCTGTCCCCAATCCACCTGCGGCAGTGGCAGACGCCCCCAATGGTGAAACCTAATGGATTGTGTCCTTAGGTACTTCCCCGAAGCTGGAAGTTGATCTTTTCTTTCCTTTTGCGCACGTGGCACCTTTCCTTTCTTATCCATTTCCTTTGTCCAAGCATTTGTTTCTTTAGGTCTTCTTCTCTGGTGGTGACTTCCTTGGTTGTTGGGAAAAGACTCTCATCAGGTGGCAGTCACCCATTGCTCACGCGTGTCTATTTTTCACCTTGGCGTCTACTTTTTAGTCCGCTCTCGCTGCGCTCCATTACGCTACGCTTCATTTCTTTCATTCCATTTCATCTCATTCACTCCATTTCGCTCCACTTCGTGTCTTTTCGCTTCGCTCCCCTACAAAGCAGACGCCAAGGCGTGGCAGCTGTAGACACGCGAATTTGGCTCCAATGCGGGCAAAATTCATATTGCGACATAATGCCACAAATGGCCCTCTTTTTGCCTTGAAAGAGTATTTTTCCCAATCATTTTGGATCACCCCATTCTTCCCCCCATGCTTCCCCTCCATTTCTGTGGCTCCTCGGGAAGTATAGGCATCAATTCCATGTTGAGACGGGTATGGCAACCGCATTATGAATGGCGTCCGGGATGGTGGATGCGATTCAGGACTTTATCACGACAGCTCTAACAGGCGCGACCTTAACGGGACGACTTCATGGGGCGCGACCTTAACACGATGGCCATGCAGGGCACAACCATGAAAGTTGCGTCGTGCATGCCGGACGCGTTTATCAGCACGTGCCTAAAGCGAATTGCATCCAATCCAATGGACACAATTTGAAAGTCAAAAGGCTATGGCCCAGAAAGTCGTCGCGTATAGACCGACAATCATGAGAAAATCTTGTAATCGCGTCCTTGTTAATAGACGCGATTTAAAAGGTCAAATCATAATTCCCCATTAGCAGACAGTGCATTTATGAGCCGATTGATTCAGAAATTACCGCTAAGGTAATTGCGTCGGCCATGGCCGCCGCGTTTCAAGTCACGGAAGCCCTGGTGGACGCGATGCCCCTCCTTATCGCGGCGCCATGACAGGACACGATTCAGGGACATGACGACAATCATGCGCATGTGTCATCAATCTGACCTTGTGAATCGTGTCTTGCCGCCCGGACATAATTCAATCCTTGTCGCGGAGCGTAAGCCTGACGCAATTCAAGTAGCGGCCTGCCACCCAGACCCGATTCAACTTCTTGTCACAGCGGCTGTACCCGACGCGATTCAATGATTTCACCTCTATAAATTAACCCCAGAGGGTCATTTGTAGAGGGGGTTCCACGAAGCGGCGAAGCCCTGCCGAATCCCTGCCTCGACTCTGGCCCAGGAGAATCTTCTACCTAGCGCCAATCCACGCTGTCCTTCCTCAGAGTCCGGAGCCAGCACCATCATCTTTTTCACACGGAGCGGAATGAAGCGGGAGCATCTCCTCCCTCTTCTCCATCCATCCAACCGGCAACGCCGCCGTGCCGTTCATATTTGGGGAAGCAGCCCCTCCCCTTTCTCTCTCCCTTTTATTTGCATTTCCACTTCCTCCGGGCCCCATGTGGCTCTTTATATTTTCATCTCCTCCGGGCCCATGTGGCCCTTTTACTCCTTTTTACATACACACATGCATGCACACACACACACACCCCTACATTTTTAGGGGTTTAAAAACCACCACCTAGTGAGTCCTCCCCATTTTATTTATTTCATTTATTCGTTTGGGATTCAATACTACACGCCTTATTTGGCTAATCCCCTTATTTTCTTTGTCTTCTTTTGTCAGGGTAATCAAACGAGGAAACGCCCTCTACTGCGGCCGGCCGTGTTCGTAGAGGAAGAAAGGACCCACATCATCTCCCGCGCAATCTCCCATGCTTCAACAGGTATCCCGCGATCACACTCTTCCATCTCACACCCCTCGCCGTGCATCTTCATTCGGCACCCACGTGTGCCTGGCGATCACGATCACCCCACCACCATCCATCAAATATCCATCTTTGTGAACCGTGCATCGTCTGTCGGCGGCGACTACAGTGCCCATTAGGATCCTGTTATGGGTGGGATCCTACTCAGGCCAATTGGGACTGGTCCCTCTTCTCTATAAATATATGTGAGACTCCCCATCAGGTCACACAGACTATAGATATATAAAGAGAGGAAACCAGAGGGAGATTACAGTGGGTTACGTGTCTCCCTTCCTGACATCTGTGCACGTTGGTCGTCTTCCTCCTCGCACATGGGATGTGTAAGACCCAGCTTCCTGACTTTCCGTCCGATGTCTTGGATGACTGGCCACTAACGCGTCTAGGTTGGGCGACGCGTTAGTGTCGCGTCGTGGGTGTCCGACGCGACAGTCATCCTTGTCGCGACCAGCTTGTGTGTCGTGTTCTTGTCGTGCCTAGCTTCTCCGTCACATCTTCATGTCGCGCCTGGTCAATGGGTCACGACAGTGTTCCATCGCTTCAGTGGTCTGACGCTGTCAGGGTGGCAAGTGTGTCAGTATGACTTGTCACGTTGTCGCGGCATCCGTGGGGGACGTGTTTTTGTCGCGGTGCATTGAACAATCATGTTAAGGTCCTTAACGCGACGAGTCTCCCCATCGCGTCTTGGGTGCCAAAGGCTTAAGGCCTTGGCCAGTGACCCCTTCTCCCTTTTCCTCCTTCCCCTCTCTTCTCCTCCCCCTTTGGCAGTGCTCTGCCTCCCTCTCTCCCCTTTGTGTGTTTCAGGTGAGGAGGAGGGCCGTGCTCAAGTCCTTGGTGTTGTGGAGCTTACGTGGAGCGAGGAGGAGGTGGCCAATCTGACGTGAAGGGTCCTATTGGGTTCATTTCTTCGTTTAAGGTAGGGATTGCTTGTGCTCTTCTTGATCTGGGTGGATTGGGAGCTTCTCATGCTTTCTAGTTAGTTTAGATAGCTTCTCCATAGTCCCCTCCCCCGTGTGGTATGTGTGTGGCTTGTGGGTGGCCTGAGATAGAGCATCTCGTGGGTCTGCCTCTCTGCTGGTGTCGCGACCGCGGTGCACGTCGCGGCACCAGAAGAGGCGTCTGCCCAGTCAGACACAACCATATCGCAACGCTTTTCCTGTCGCGATAAGGATTGCTGTCGCGACGCGTTTTCCTGTCGCAACATGGTTTCCTGTTGCGACGCTTCACCCTGTCGCGACAGGGTTTCTGTCGCGGTGCCTTTCCCCTTTCAGGCGGTATCGCGACGGCCTTGGAGGTCGCGATAGTACCCGTGTTCTCTCGGGTGTTTCCGGGGCCCTAGTCGACGTGTCGGCGTGTGCCCTAGGGCAGGTTTGCCCTTATGACCTTCTGGTGGGAAACGCGACAGGTTACCTCACTGTGTTCAATGACCGAAGGTGACACCTTTGTGGCCGTGTCCTAGCAGCGGTGCTAGGAGGCTCGCATCTGTCTAATAATTGATTGTCTGATGGCCAATCGATTATTAGAAGAGCGATGTTTTCTGTACTGCCTGGTGGTGTTTCGAGGTTCTAGCTTGTTTGTATGTGCTTTGGTTGGCCGATGACCCTCTTGAGGGTCCGTGCGTGCCTCGTTCTTGCTGGGCTTATCGTGGGTTACAAGCCAACGGTTTGGCGTGGTTCTTGTTGTGCTTGCCCCGCTTGTTCAGCTGGTGCTTGGCACTTGAGGACTTGTCCCGTTCAGAGGTTGTCTCCATTGCCTGGGACCCCATCCTCGAGAGCATTTGAGGGAGTGTTCGGGGCTACGAGCGTGCTCGAGTTGGCAGCCAAGTTAGTTCTTCCCGGCGCAGACCAGTTAGTCCTTCTTCTAACTGCCTCACCCTCCGTTGGTTCTGGAGCCACATAAGGAGGTCAGGCGTGTGGCCATAGCTTAGCCAGGCTACGGTGGTGCGTGCATTCTTATGGTGTTCTGTGGCGGCTTTGTTTCGCTCTTCTGGGGAGGCAGAGGTAGGAGCCAGGCTGTCGAGCAGAGGGCGTGGATGGTGTGTCCCTCTCTTGGCTGCTAGTGGTAGTGGCTTGGTTGCTGTTATTATGACGACGTTTCCAAGTATGCCTCGTTGTCATAGCATGCACGGTGGTTGTAGCCTGGCCGTGTCTAGCTTTCGTGGGTGTTGTTGATTTAGCCTTGTTGGCTTGTGCTTCTGGTGGTTTCCGCTCGGTATTCACTCAGTTTCATAGTTCCGTTCCTTGGTGCCAGTCCGTGGTGGCACCAATATGTGTTGTTTCCCGACCTTGTGGTGTGTTGGGGGTCCCGGGTGGTTTTGCTTGTGGGCCCTCGACCTTGTGGAGGTCTGAGGTGGCCGTGCTTCTGGTGAGACGTCGTTCTCACTTGGTTGTTGCGTGGTCTCGTAGGGTGTGCCGAGGTTTGCTCCTGCTTGGTGCCTGACTCCGTTGATTTCTGCGGGAGTCGTGCGTGTGTCACGACCTTGGCTCGTGGTCGTGGTGTCGCATTGTTCTGTTTCGCTGCTTTGTAGTACCCTGCTGTAGATGTTCCTCGCTTTATAGCTTTCTAGTGTAATTTCCTATTTTCGGAGTTCTTGCTACTCTGATTGGTGAGTAACTAGTAATCCCTACTGTGCCTTGTTCACGAGGCTCATCCCTCCTACTTCCTTCAACTAGGGGCTTGTCATCGCGAGAGCTCGGTGTCGGATAGGTTGCGGAGGGGGCTATGGTGTCGTGTTTTGTCAGCAGCAGTGAGAGCGAGTGTTGTGAGCTCTTGTACCTGAGTGACTTGAGAATTATGCTTTGCAAGTTCTCGGGGTATGCCCCTTAAAGACTGCACCTTTCTTCTTGTACCTGTGCTTTTACTTGGGACACGTTGTACAATAGTTATATTGTTATAGTTATTTAAATTCAGTACATATCTCAGTAGACTATTTCTTATAACCCTTCTGGGTCTTCGGATCCGTAGGTGGCGACATGAATTTCGGGGTCTCTGGCGGGGGTCTGAGAGGTTGGGTCGTTATAGTTTGTATCAGAGCATGGGTCTACTGAGATTTGTAATGAGTTAATAACTATAGTTGTCCCAAAGAAAGGTACTAGTACGCTACTGACACCATCCGTCTAGTGTTAGGCTTGTGCTTTCAATTGTCTTGCAGGTGTGCAACCTCCCTGCAAGGTTTGTGTGCGTGTTGCAGGCGAGTGTCGTCGCTCGGTGTGTTCTTGCCATGGTGGCGCGGTTGGAGGTGGACACGCTGGTAGTGGTCTTCCCCATATGGAGGACGGTTGCAGGCAAGTCCAGGTGTAGTGCTGCTGGTCGTCTTCGGCGCATTTGGGTGCTTGTGTGTCCCGATGGCTAAGAGAGCCTGCATGTGGTGTGACCTTCACCGGTGCAGGGTTGTTGTCTGTGGAACCAGTCGAAGTGTCCTTGCCTTTTTTGTTGTTCCCCTATTGTTGAGATATGTGCTGTGTTGGTCTTATGTGTGGTATCTTGTCTGTGTGCTGTTATGCGCTGTGCTCTACTCAATCGGCGTCGTTGCTCGAGCTAAGCAGATGTTCTGTGTGCTGTGTTGCACCGCTGGTTGAACACTGTGACACTTGTTTGTGGTTGTTGTCGGCCTGGTGCTGGCTGGCTGTGAGCTCTGGTGAGGTGCTCCTGGAGTCCTTCTCTGTTGGTTTTTGGCAGAAGTGAGTTTTTTCCCAGAACTGTGTTGTGCTCGTTTATGGTTGCTGTTGCATGCCCTCTAGGATGAGGTGCATCACTTGGTTGCCCTATGTTCTGGTGAGGTTTCCCAAAACCGTTTGTTGTTGTCTTAGTGAGGGTTTCCCCCAGACTATTTCGTGCTTGTTTTTGTTGTTATGAGGTATGTTGTTGTTTTGGATGGTGCGTTCTGTTTTTCCCAGATTTGTCCCTTGGTGGTTCTGGTGTAGGTTCTCCCAGGACCTACTTACATTGCTTCTGCAATTCTGCTTGCTGCGGTTGTCCCTTTAAAGGTTTGTGTTGGTTGTTGTTGGGTTGTGCTTTCTGGTGAAGGTTCTTCCCAGGATCGCCCTTTGTCGTTTCTGGCGGAGGTTCTTCCCAAGAGTGCTCTGTGTTCGTTTCGGGCCACCGTTGTGTTGCCCTGAGGTTCGAGTGAGCCATTTGGTTGGGCTGTGTTCTAGTGAGGTTCTCCCAGGACGTTACTTTGTGCTTTTGGTGGAGGTTCTCCCCTAAGCTGCCCTATGTTTGTTTTGGTTGTCGCTGCTCTCTCTCTCCATGTAGAGATGAGTTGTTGCTGTTGCCGGTTGGACTATCTATGTTACAGTCTGTCATGCCATTTCTGGTCAAAGTGTGGTGCCCTTGGCTGTGCGTCTGGCTGTTGCACTGGCCACTTGTCTCATTGTTCGTTTCCAAGTTTCTCGATTGCGCCAGTGGGACTTTGTGTGTCCCTGTGGCTCAGATGGTTTGTTTTATTCTCCTGTGCCCGGCATGCTCTTCCAGATGGTGCTCTAGTGAGTGTAGTGGGTGTTTGGCTAGTTGTGCTTCTTGTGGAAGTGTTAGTCTTGCGTTGTGGATTTCCCTCTCGCATGTGGAAGAAACTCATTGCGTTGCGTATCTCCTTCCTTTATTTTTCATGGGTTGCTCAGGGTGGCGATGCTCCACTGTGGTGTTGTGTTGCCAGGGTGTACATCGTTGCAACCTTCTGGTGGAGTCATCTTCCCTTGAGTTGTTTTTGGGTTGAGTTGGTTGCTCCCCTCGTACCGACGTTTCCTTGTGGCACCGTGGGTCGATGGACCTGTTCGTGCCGTTTGTCATTGTGATTGTTTCTTGCTGCTTTCCTGAACAATTTGGGGCATTGGGTCCCTATTGATTTGGTGTGAGGTAGTACCATTTTCTTATTGGGTTGCATGCGTGAGTGTTGCTCCACTGTGCACCGGTTTTCTTGCTTGGCTTGCTCATGCAAGCGTTGTTCTAGTGTGTTCTCAACTGCGCCTCGGCTTGTGCATTGGAGGCTTTTCGTGTCATTGTTTTGGTGTTTGGCCTCTCTATCGGTCGCGATAGAGGTGGTGCTTCTTGCTCTTGCGCGCTAGGGAGTCGCTGTGGTTTTCACTCCCCATGCGACAGAGTCAGTGCTTCGTGGTTTGATGTGTTTTTTGGAGCTGACGTAGTCATTGTGCTCTTGAAGTTGTCGGCTTTCTGTGTGCTCTTGTTGTGGGTCTCTGGTGGAGAGTCCCCTTCTGTGTTCATCTTGGCCTGTTGGTGAGGTTGTGTGTACTGCACCTTGAGTGTTTTCTTCGATGCTTTGTGTTTTTGTGCCTCAAGGGTTGGGGCCGGTGTTGCCTATTGTGCCCTTTTAGGCTTGCGGTCCTTTGCGTGTGGCTTTTGGCGGGTCTTTGGTGAAGAGTCCTTCCTGTTAGCCTGTGGTGTTGTTTTGGCCACTGGTGCACCTGTGTTACACTTTGCTTAGTTTTGGTGCTTGTGGTAGCACTGTGTGCTCGTGCTTGAGTGTTTCGATCTTGTGCCATTTGGAGCTTTGATGCATTGTGTTGTACCTTGGGTGGCTCCTGGTGCTTGTGATAGCACCTTGTGTTGTGTCGTGTCACCTGATCGTGAACTTCGTGCGTCATTTCACGAGTTTGCTCGGTGTTGGAGGTGTTGGGCTTTCTGCCTCTGGGACACGTGTGCTAGCCTGATTCTTGTGGTTGTACCGTTGCCGCTGTGGGGTGGCTGCTTTGCCTTGTCTAGGTAGCCCTATCGGTGGTACACCAGGCTTTGGTTGTGGCCTGTGTCTTAGTTTTCCCTCTGAGAGTGAGTGTGTTCAGTTATGGTACCCTACTTCGACTTCGATCTGGGTCCCTCTGAGATCGACGTGTTGTTCTCGACCTCTGCGGTTGTTTGGGTTCCTGTGTGGTTGTGCATCTTTTTGGTGGTTGGCATGTTGGTACCCGGCATTGAGCCCTGTGTGTGCGTGGCGGGTGTGCTGCACTCCTTGTTGGTTCTCCGTTGTGCGTGGTGTTGGTGAGTCTGGAAGTCGATGGTAGAGTCTCCTGTTGGTTTGTCTGGTGATAGCGAGGCCTATTGGCTCGCTAGTACTCGACCACATGGTTTGTCAACGTTGGGAGGTGTCCCATTTTGGCTTAACCTCAGATGCCTTCCATGCTTTCGTCCACGATGTGTTGCATTGTGGAGTGTGTAGTTTGTTGGGTTGAATGCATATTCATATCATTTCCCCCTATTTTGATGATGACAAGAGGTAATTTTAAAGCAATTCAATTGAAACATGTCAAAAACATCATACCTGAAATCAATGTTCAAAAGCATATTTCAAATCACATTTATCATTGATGTTCATGATAAATCACTTAACTAATGATATATGGTTTTATTTTCAGGTACCAACATTTTTATGCAAAAGATGTGTCGACACCCCCATCAATGGTGTCGACACAACCACAGATTCAAAGGCAAAATGTGTAAAAATGTTGAGACTGTGTCGACACGAGTCAAGAGTGTGTCGACACGAGTTGCAGTTTTTCAGGAATCAGTCCACCCAGGTCGACACACTCACAGAGTAGGTCGACACTGGATCCCGTTCACAGAACAGACTATTTGCAGAATTGGGATAGCAGGTCGACACACTCAGGCAGGTCGACACTAGACACGTTTTCCCAGAACAGTCAGTTTGAAGAATTGGGACAGCAGGTCGACACACTCTCAGAGCAGGTCGACACGGGACCTCTTCCCAGAACACCTTTTTCCATAATTTGGACAGTGTGTCGACACCACCACCAGGGCAGGTCGACACACTACAGGAAGTTTTCATCTTAAAGTTGATGGTGCCACGTGTCAGCCCAGGCCGATGGGAATCAACCTAGGATCGTGTGCCCTATACCTAAAAGGTATCTTTGGACTCTTTAGGTATAAAAGGACCTCTATTGGCCCTCCATCCACGCAAGAAGTGACCCAACTCTCTTAGAGCCTCTAGAAAACTCTTGGCGCCAAAAAAAGAGCTCGTGTCTCCTCCTCTGCTCTCCAAGTGCTTCCAGAAGACCAATTTCCACCAATTCAAGGTGTGGGAATTGGAATTTGATTCCTGAAGACTCCTCTGAAGCATTCCAAGGAGGCAGATCCTGTAGAAGACTTCTTGGTGAAGAATTCGAGGAAGATCCACTTCTCAGATTGCAGAGTATCGACTTGGACTTCAAGCTTCACAAGTTTCTTCCCAATTCAAGCTTCTACAAGGAGTACACTGAAGAACGAAGCCTTTCAATACAATTTATCTTTTCTTCTGTTCTCTGAGATATCTTTTGAGATTATGCAAGTGCTTCTGCATAACTCTCTTTAGAGTTCTCAATTTCGACTAGATCTGTTGCTAGAGGATCTTAGTCTTAAGTTGGTGTCTAGCAAGTTTTGTGTGTGAGCATTGTGCTCAGGTTGTTGTGAGCCGTCAAGCTCGGTTTGAGTTGTTAGCTCAAGGTTGGTTTGAGCAGTCTTGCTTTGTGTTTCTAGAGTAGTCTTGCTCTAGAGGTTGTGTGAGTTGTATGCTCTAAGTGTTGGAGTTGTTAGGCTCCTTTGGGTGTGTAGCCCAGTTGTGTTAGTGAAGCCTCACGGGTTGTGAGGGGTGGATGTAGGAATCACTTGGGTGATTTCCGAACCACCTAAAAAATCCTTGTGCACTTGTCTTCTGTGGTTTGATTGATTCATCCGCTAGATGCTTGCATAGGATCCGTTTTTAATTCACTTAATCAACTTGCTTCACATCTAAGTTTTTCAATCACTCAAATCTAATCAGATCTATAGTTTTTTCACTGATAACATGCCTCTGATTCTAAATAGTTTTCAAATTACTTAAGCTTCCGCAAAAGTGGCTAAGATCTATTCATCCCCCCCCCTTCTAGATCTTTTCCACACATTCATTTCGATCCTTCAATTGGTATCAGAGCAGGTTTACATCGATCTGATTTGAACTGAGCAGTTTTTGTTTCTGAGTATTGAGTGTTTTGATTGTTTGCTTGTTTGTTTGCTTGCTTGTTTACTCTTTCTCTGTGCATTTACTTAAGTGTCATGGACTCAAAGGGTTTCATAGCTGAGGGCCATTCCATAAATAGGCACCATTCTTTAATGGTTTGGACTATTCTTATTGGAAGAATAGAATGCAAGTGTTTCTAAGGGCCCAGAACTATGAGATCTGGAAAGTTGTAGAGGTGGGTCCCTATGAGAACCAGGGAGAGAAAGATACCTGGACTAGGGAACAAATAAGGAAGCAACATTGAATTATAGTGCCATGAACATGATTCAATGTGCTGTCCATCCCAAGGAGTATTCGAGAATCTCAATGTGCAAATCTGCCAAAGAGATGTGGGATAAACTCGAATTACTCTATGAGGAACATCTCAGGTCAAGGAGACCAAGGCAAACATTTTAGTTTCAGAATATGAACTCTTTATGATGAAATCTAATGAATCTATTTCTGAAATGTTTGCCAGATTCATGGTGATAGTCAATGGACTCAAGGCTTTGGGTAAGGAGTATACTGATGCAGACTTGGTAAGAATTTTGCGTTCACTTTCTTCAATTTGGCATACCAAGGCCACTGTTATTGAAGATTCAAAAGATTGTCCAAAATTTCTTTGGATGAATTGATTGGATCTTTAATGACATATGAATAAACTTAAAAAGAAATGAAGAACACATCATTAAGACCAAGCCTATGGCACTCAAAGCCTCTTCAAGCAACAAGATAAAAATCAGGATAAGACAAGTTCTGAAGAATCTGAGTCGAATGAGGATGAGATTGCCCTCATGACCAGACAATTCAGGAAATTTTGAAATATAGGAAAGGGAAAATGACTGGGAAAAAGAAATTTCCCTCAGGTAAGAAGACACTTCCTCTTCCAATTTAAGAATCATAAACCTGATGAAAATGTTATCTGTTACAGGTGCAACAAGCCAGGACACATGAAGGGAGAGTGTCCTGAGAACAAGAAGGAAAAGCACAAGAGATTCCAGAAATATAAGAAGCCAAAGGCCATGGTAGCCACTTGGTCTGATGAAGATACAAGTGAGGAAGAAGAAGAGAAGAAGTCCTCAAGCTCAGAGAGTGAGGAAGTCTGCTTCATGGCCAACAGTATAGATGAAAGGTAAATACTTCCTTTGAAGACTATACTGTTGAAGATTGGCAGGATGTGTATGCAGAACTGGTTGAAAATATTCTGAAATGAGAAAAGAAAACAAACACATCAAAAAGAAAATTGAAAATTTTACCATAACCAATCTTCAAACATAGAATTTCTGAACTGGAAACTGAAGTAACAGACTTGCTTGAAGAAAAAGAAAATCTCCTGAACCTAATTGATAATTTAAAACTTGCCTCTCAAAAGGCCTCCCAAGAATTCAGAAACTTAACTGAAAAGCTGGAAATTGAAAAACAAGAAACAACAGAAAATTGAAGAAATTGAAGCTCTTAAAAACCAGCTAAAGGAAAGGGAGGAGGTTCCAAACCTTCACAAAAGGCCAAGATAACCTAGAGGCATTGCTAGGATCCAACATGACAACCACATCTCATGGATTAGGATTAAACAAAAAGAAACCAACAAAAGACAAATCTAGTGAGAAAAAGGGAAAGCACCACTATTAATTTTGTCAAGGGTCCTAATCTGGAAAACACTGAAATCCACAAACAGCAAACAAAACCCTCAAATAAAACACCAAACAAAGCAAAAAATCAAAAACAAAAGAAGACTATCAGGTCGACACAGTCCCCTGACAGGTCGACACTAGTCCAAGAGAAGACTTCTGTGGCTGATGTGTCGCACCAGTACAGGAGAGGTCGACCTGCTCAACACCCAAACCATAACAACTCAACCAAAAATTCAAATAAAAATCTGAAAAATAAGAAAAAGGGAAAAAAATAATCCATGAAACCTTGGACCTCCAAGACAACACTTCAAGAAATGGACTAATCCTTGGAACCAATGGTATGAAATCCCTGTTGGTATTATCCTCAATACCCTTATCCAAATTTCTGGATGTAC